>CM050166.1:321387243-321639743 GCA_027410445.1 Discoglossus pictus | reverse complement strand
CCACCCCTCACACACACACACACACACACTGTGAGAGCACACAAACCACCCCTCACACACACACACACAGTGTGAGAGCACACAAACCACCCCTCACACACACACTGCCTCACAGCAATGACAACTACTGTCATACACCTCACATATCTACACCAGACATGATACACTGCAGCCACTGTCACTAGTATAGACTATGTGTGTCTTATACTGATTATATCATGTGCAATATTGTATTATATAAATTACAAATGTCCCTTTATCTTAAGCAATATGATGTTTTAAAGGAAATTGAGGGATTGATCCTCTTTACATTAATGCTCTGTGGTTATGAAGGTGCTGCTGTCATAAACCAGAGGGAATGGGGTGTATATACTGTTATAATATCCTATATAGATTGTGACATGCACCTTTATACAATAAAAAGAAGGGAATTGGGTATTTTATATTAGTATAGTAACATATCTGTTATATTGTGGATCACCACATGCATCTATACAAAGGGAATGGGCATTTACATTACTGTAATATTATACTATTTAGATTGTGAATCACCAGATGCAACTTTATACAATAAAAGGGAATTTACTATTTTATATTATTATAAAATCATATTGTAGATTGTGAATCACCAGATGCAACTTTATACAATAAAAGTAATTGAATGGGCAATTGTATATTATTATAGTAACATATGTTAAACTGAATCACCACATGCAACTTTACAAATGAGAGTGAGAAACTGATTTTTTTTATAATATTGTAATAATATCCTATATTATTAGATTAGGAGTCTTACAAGAGATGTTGCACTGCAGAAACAAAGAAAAAGCCACATATATAATAAGAAGCCTGTAGGAGCCGTATTGCCATAACCACAGACTAACACACAGCATCCTCCATGTTCACACCATAACTTCCAAGTGATAATCTTCCCAAGAAATATATGCCCAATTCTTCCTTAGTAAGATTCCTCCACGCCCATTTGTAGGCTGGCTGGAGGACAGGAAACATTACATTTCAGGGAATCTTCAGGTTTAAAATAATGAAATAGTCCAATTGCAAAACAAAGTTAATCCAATATTTCTAATCATTTAAATGATCCCCATTATTGTGAATAGATGCTTTCATTTTTCGTCATTGCATTTCCAAGTATTCATCCCGGCGTGGATGTGGTTGTCCATTCAGATTTTATTCCAGAGGATGCAATGGAAAAATCAAATATTTCAGTGATTTTCAGTCTTCATTGTGGATGCCTTGAATGGGAAGCAGCTGCTGTTCCATCATAAAGAAAGCCATCATATATCACTTTATATAGATAGGAAATAGCATGTATGATTGTCAGCCTTTGTCTTTGCAGTGGCTGTGTTGGATATGTGTTCCCTGTCTGATCTACAGATGAACAAATGGGTAGGACAGGCTCAGGGGAGGAGGGCTGCAGCCACACACACTGCTCCCAATTGTCAGGCTAGCCAGCTTTCAGCAGGCTGTCACAATTCACCCGCAGCACACACACATCTAACCAACAGGCTCCACACAACAGATGTTACCACTATAATAATCTAATTTACTGTATATATTTACCCATTCTCCTCTCCAAGTCATCGCTTTCATGTGATATGCAAGGACATGGTGGGATTACTGGTAATATGTATATTCAGTAAAGCAGAAAATGCTATAGATTTTCCTAAAGCACGCACAGAATTTTTTTTTTTATTGAAGAGCTTTTCATTTTAGTTTATTTCATGTGACACAATTACATCCCAGTTATTGGCGAAATGAAAAGCACACAAATAAGTAAATATAATTCACTCTGACAGTGGGAGTGATAAGGAAGAGGAGCATGCCCAGTTGCTATAAATAATGACAAACACATTCACAATGTTCTCTGTGACTATTATTATGTATGGCTTCCCTGGTAGTCCAGTGGTAAGGATTTAGTGCTTTTACCACTGTGACCTGGGTTCGATTCCAAGTCAGGGAACCATAAAGTCACACCACCCTGAAGCCAAGTAGGGTTGGGCCTAGTCAGTACTTGAATGAGAGACCACATAGGAATTCAAGGAGCTGAATGTGGAGAAGGAACTGACAACCCACTTTAGTATCTCCATCATGAATATCAAGTGGATCAGCATGACCATGAACATAAAGATGTCTTGGTGTGTTATGGTCCATGATGTCACAGGGAGTCGGGAATGACACAAAAATATGCAACTGGCCATGCTGCTTTATCATTGCCCACCGTGAGAGTTAATTCATTACTCTAGATCAGGAGAATTAGATTAGGGAGGTTCTATATAGATAAAATAATAAGCTGTCATGCTAAATAAACAAACACTTCCACTCCAAACTTTTAAAAGGAGCAAACTGCAATTATAATTATGTATTTGTCTATTTTTCATTTCTGCAATAAACGGGGGGCTTTATTTTTTATAGCACCATTTGTCTGTACTATAATATCTGTCATGGCTGGTTTGAAATGCAATAAAATACCATGCACAGTACACATAGTAAATAAAAAATATTATGTTCTGTCTTCTATACCAACATGTTTTGAATATAAGAAATAATTCTTAGTTAATGGCCACTGTGGCCAGTTTTTTTCTATATTATCCTTTGAATAACTAACCTTGATAATTACCGTAAGAAATATTTTTAGAAATAAAGTATATAAGGAATTAAAACCTTAATATTTTTTTAACGTTTACGTGCAATTATTCTTTAATGCGTGCTTATATTTTCTTTTCTCATGCAAGTCTGTCTGCCACTTTTCCAGGAGGGTGATTCTTTGTAAACCTGTGAGCTTTCAGTTAGTCCCATTGAACACACTGGCAGTTTTAGCTGCTACCACTGTGCAGATAGAAACTTCATCTACATTCAAAGCTTCCTTACACCTCAGGAAATTCATCATCAGAAATCAAAACAGTCAATTCAACACAGCATACCGTAATTACAAAATGCACATCATAAATTAGAGTCTGTATTATTTTTCATATCTTCCAAAAAAAATGCCTATTTCTAAGTGTAGTTACACAAAATAGTATATTTTGAATATAGGACTTTGGTGATCCTTTAAAGTGATTCTAATGCTTTCAATCTTTCTGTGGTATGCAAAAGCATCTAAAAAAAAGATGTTTTAAATGCAATATGCCTCATAAGGAGGCGTAGTCCAAATCTGCAATTTCTTAGCCAATCAGAGTCGTTCATGGATGACAAATATCCCCGCAGCTGACCTTTAACATGGGATAGGATATCCACTGTTAAACTGGCAGAGGTAGCAACAACATTTGGACCTGTCTCCCTTGTCAGTTTACATCATAAACATGTTTTTTGTTTAGAAGATATACTAGTTCCTTTGTTATTTTTGAAGAAGTTTTTAGGTAATTCAATGGAAGAAGAAACCATTACAGACTATTTAATTAAAATTTCTACCTTTTCCTCTATCTCAGCAATCTAATTGTCTTCCCCTTGATTCTTCATTCTTATTCATCCCTTAACCCCACTCTTATGTTCCATTTCTTCTCCCTCTATTCTAAACCTTTCAAGCACATTTACTTCCCTTCGAGTATTTATTGTAGTGAATATGGGCATGGCGGTCTATTCATTGATCAGATCATAGACTTCGTTTGTAGGCCATCATAATACAGATTGCTTATTACAAACAGTTTTCAAACAGCTTGCTCTAATCCGTGACACGTACGGAGATCAGTACATTCATTCTATTTTCATCAGTTGGAAACCAATTGACATCTTTGCCATTGTTCTTACCCGGGATATCAGCTGAAATTCACCTCATCTCCTGTGGCATGGTCATGCATGGATGGTGCTCACTGATAAGTATTTATGGTTGGACATTGCAACTAAGGAAACCTTATTTGAAAGTTTTATCTTCTAGTCCACTTCCAGCATAGTCTAATGTTCTTCTCTGAAAAGTATCACATATATAGTTGTGAGCGTACGGGCCGTTGCTCACGCTTGCGGGCTCGCGTAGCGAGGGCCTTGGCTCGTGCAGCGAGCCAAGGCCTTCGCAAAGCGAGGGCACTGGGCGAGGGACTCAGTTGCTGGCATGGAGCGCCGAAGGCGCTCCTTGCCAGCAACTGAGGACCCTCGCAAAGCGAGGGCCTCAGTTGCTGGCATGGAGCGCCAAAGGCGCTCCTTGCCAGCAACTGAGGACCCTCGTGAAGTTTGCGAGGGTCGCAGTTGCTGGCATGGAGCGCCGAAGCAACTGAGTCCCTCGCAAACTTCACGTCGCAACGCAAATAACACGACACACACATTACGACACTCGCAAACAACATACGACACACGTTCACACACATTACGGCCTCGCAACACTCGGACGCAACTCGCGAACATTACAAAATTAAAACCACAATACATACACACAGCACTTACATAAAAACCTTACCTACACCAACAGGGAGCATCCAGGACTTCAAAAATGCAACTCACACCTTCATTTCACTCAAAATAAAAGAGTTTGCACAATAAAAACTTTGATAAACGAGAGAAAAAATGGCCGCCGAACAAAACTAAAACGAGGCTACACACGCAAACACCATACGACACACGTTACCACACATTACGACCTCGCAAACATTGGACGCAACACGCCGACATACAAACATTTCAAACACAAGAAATACACACAACACACACATAAAAAACTTACCTACAGCAAGAGGAACCATCCAGCACCTCAAAAAAACAAGTTACACATCCATTTCAATAAAAATAAAACACTTTAAACACTAATGAAATCGCTAAGGACAGAAAAAATGGCAGACGAAAAAAAACAAAACGAGGCTACAGCACTCTCAACACGTAAAACACCACTACACACTCGCAAAACGACACACGAAACTCGAAAAACACCACACAACACCGACGGATAATCCGCAAAGACGCATAACTCAGATAACCCGCCATTTCACGCTAATGCGGAACTACACCACTACGCTAGCGGTTTCGTCTCATGCACGCACACTATTACACTGCACACATTCATCACGCTTACAAAGCAGCTCCACACCACTAATGCTGCAGCAACATCAAAACAGATTGTCAGCTCTTCAACACAATGCTTCAAAATAGGTAAAGTATATTCATTTATTAATATATTATATATTTTACTATTACACACCAAACAGCATTAGCTCACTTACGATTTAATTGCCGTAATTTTTTGACGGGCAATTCGCTAGTATAATATATTAGTACTCAGCAGGATCAATAGTTAGATGATCACAGCCAATTTGGTTCTTGTGTTTACCAAAATGACAATGTTATGTATATATGTGGTGGGCAGCAGTGGTTTTGGGGTGCATGCCTCCACTTTAGCCTTAGTCATTTCCTTTGGAAACAATACAGTAAGCTCCTGTCCCACCATATACTTATAGTAACAAGTATATCCTACACCTTTCCTTTTTCCCCTTCAAAACTCCTATCTAACCCTTTACTCCTCCTCTTCTAACATATCATCAACATTCCTCAAACACATAGTAACTGTAGTTTGTTTATTGTCTGGGATGAAAGTAGTATGTGGGTTCAGTAAGGGAAGTTTACTGCCTTCAAATGAATCTGTTTGTCCATTTCTAGTTTATACAAAGAGCAAAAAGTACACATGACTATAACTCCTCACCTTACCTTTTCCTCTCTGAAGTGTTACAAACTGTATATAAGTTCCTTCAGGATGTCTTCCTGCTACAGATGGAGGAAGCTGTGGGTAGGAGTAGGCAGTGAGGCAGATGGAGGATGCAGTGGGACAGAGGGAAGCAGTGAGGGTAATGGGATACATTGAGGGGTGTAGGGGAATCACTAAGTGAATCAACAATGGTAGAGAGACAGCACTGGGTACAGGGAAAAATATGTTATTACAAAAATAAAAAAGAGCAGGGCCCTTGCACTACTGATATCTCTGGCCCTTTTAAGTATATTAGCAGAAGTTTAGTTTTATGATAAAAACTAGGAAATTGCCCGTCAAAAATGACAGGATATTGTAAGTTTGGCAATGCTGTTTGCCACACAATGCAAGGCTATGGCCCCTCTGAGCACCTTCGGTGCTGAACGCGAGCCCCGTACAGGCTGCACTTTGTCTCTTACACAGGATGCACATTGGCTCTTAAAGAGGCAGCACATTGGCTCTTAAAGAGGCAGCACATTGGCTGTTACAGAGGCTGCACATTGGCTCTTACACAGGCTGCACATTGGCTCTTACACAGGCTGCACATTGGCTTCTACTCAGGCTGCATTTTTGCTTCTATACAGGCTGCACTTTGGCTCTTACACAGGCTGCACTTTGGCTCTTACACAGGCTGCACTTTGGCTCTTACACAGGATGCACCTTGGCTTCTACACATTCTGCACATTGGCTCATACATGTGCTGCACTTGGGCTCTTACACAGACTACACTTTGGCTCTAACACAGGCTGCACTTTGGCTCTAACACAGGCTGCACATTGGCTCTTACACAGACTACACTTTGGCTCTAACACAGGCTGCACTTTGGCTCTAACACAGGCTGCACATTGGCTCTAACATAGGCTGTACATTGGCTCTTACACAAGCTGCACATTGGCTCTTACACATGCTGCACTTTGGCTCTAACACAGGCTGCACTTTGGCTCTAACACAGGCTGCACATTGGCTCTTACACAGACTACACTTTGGCTCTAACACAGGCTGCACTTTGGCTCTAACACAGGCTGCACATTGGCTCTAACACAGGCTGTACATTGGCTCTTACACAAGCTGCACATTGGCTCTTACACATGCTGCACTTTGGCTCTAACACAGGCTGCACTTTGGCTCTAACACAGGCTGCACATTGGCTCTTACACATGCTGCACATTGGCTCTAACACAGACTACACTTTGGCTCTAACACAGGCTGCACTTTGGCTCTAACACAGGCTGCACATTGGCTCTTACACAGACTACACTTTGGCTCTAACACAGGCTGCACTTTGGCTCTAACACAGGCTGCACATTGGCTCTAACACAGGCTGTACATTGGCTCTTACACAGGCTGCACTTTTGCTTCTACATAGGCTGCACATTGGCTTTTAAACAGGTTGTACTTTGGCTCTTACAGACACAGGCTGCACATTGGCTCTTACACAGACTGCACTTTGGCTCTTACAGGCACAGGCTGCACATTGGCTCTTACACAAGCTGCACTTTGGCCCTTACACAGGCTGCACCTTGGCTTCTACACATGCTGCATTACACAGACTGCACTTTGGCTCGTACAGGCACAGGCTGCACATTGGCTCTTACACAAGCTGCACTTTGGCCCTTACACAGGCTGCACCTTGGCTTCTACACATGCTGCACATTGGCTCTTACATATGCTGCACTTGGGCTCTAACAAGCACAGGCTGCACATTGGCTCTTACACAGGCGGCACTTGGGCTCTTACATATGCTGCTCTTGGGCTCTTACACTGGTTGCACATTGGCTCTTACACAGGCTGCACATTGGCTCTTACACAGGTTGCACATTGGCTTCTACACAGGCTGCACTTTGGCTCTTACACAGACTGCACTTTGGCTCTAACACAGGCTGCACTTTGGCTCTTACACAGGCTGCACTTTTGCTCCTACATAGTCTGCACATTGGCTCTTACATATGCTGCACTTGGGCTCTTACACAGACTGCACTTTGGCTCTAACACAGGCTGCACATTGGCTCTTACACAGGTTGCACCTTGGCTCTAACACAGGCTGCACATTGGCTCTTACAAAGGCTGCACTTTTGCTTCTACATAGGCTACTCATTGGCTCTAACACAGGCTACACTTTGGCTCTTACACAGGATGCACATTGGCTCTTAAAGAGGCAGCACATTGGCTGTTACAGAGGCTGCACATTGGCTCTTACACAGGCTGCACATTGGCTTCTACACAGGCTGCATTTTTGCTTCTATACAGGCTGCACTTTGGCTCTTACACAGGATGCACCTTGGCTTCTACACATTCTGCACATTGGCTCATACATATGCTGCACTTGGGCTCTTACACAGACTACACTTTGGCTCTAACACAGGCTGCACTTTGGCTCTAACACAGGCTGCACATTGGCTCTTACACATGCTGCACTTTTGCTCTAACACAGGCTGTACATTGGCTCTTACACATGCTGCACTTTTGCTTCTACACAGGCTGCACATTGGCTCTTACACAGGCTGCACTTTGGCTCTTACACAGGCTGCACTTTTGCTTCTACATAGGCTGCACATTGGCTTTTAAACAGGTTGTACTTTGGCTCTTACAGACACAGGCTGCACATTGGCTCTTACACAGACTGCACTTTGGCTCTTACAGGCACAGGCTGCACATTGGCTCTTACACAAGCTGCACTTTGGCCCTTACACAGGCTGCACCTTGGCTTCTACACATGCTGCATTACACAGACTGCACTTTGGCTCGTACAGGCACAGGCTGCACATTGGCTCTTACACAAGCTGCACTTTGGCCCTTACACAGGCTGCACCTTGGCTTCTACACATGCTGCACATTGGCTCTTACATATGCTGCACTTGGGCTCTAACAAGCACAGGCTGCACATTGGCTCTTACACAGGCGGCACTTGGGCTCTTACATATGCTGCTCTTGGGCTCTTACACTGGTTGCACATTGGCTCTTACACAGGCTGCACATTGGCTCTTACACAGGTTGCACATTGGCTTCTACACAGGCTGCACTTTGGCTCTTACACAGACTGCACTTTGGCTCTAACACAGGCTGCACTTTGGCTCTTACACAGGCTGCACTTTTGCTTCTACATAGGCTGCACATTGGCTCTTACACAGGCTGCACATTGGCTTTAACACAGGCTACACTTTGGCTATTACACAGGCTGCAGTTTAGCTCTTACACAGGCTGCACTTTTGCTCCTACATAGTCTGCACATTGGCTCTTACACAGGCTGCACATTGGCTCTTACACAGGTTGCACCTTGGCTCTTACAAAGGCTGCACTTTTGCTTCTACATAGGCTGCACATTGGCTCTTACACAGGCTGCACATTGGCTCTTACACAGGCTGCACTTTGGCTCTAACACGGGCTGCACTTTGGCTCTAACAAAGGCTGCACTTTGGCTCTTACACAAGCTGCACATTGGCTCTTACACAGGCTGCACTTTTGCTTCTACATAGGCTGCACATTGGCTCTTACACAGGCTGCACATTGGCTCCTACACAAGCTGCACATTGGCTCTTACACAGGCTGCACATTGGCTCTTACACAGGCTGCACTTTGGCTCTTAAACAGGCTGTACTTTGGCTCTTAAACAGGCTGTACTTTGGCTCTTACACAAGCTGCACATTGGCTCTTACACAGGCTGCACTTTGGCTCTTAAACAGGCTGCACTTTTGCTTCTACATAGGCTGCACATTGGCTCTTACACAGGCTGCACTTTGGCTCTAACACAGGCTGCACTTTGGCTCTTACACAGGCTGCACTTTTTCTTCTACATAGGCTGCACATTGGCTCTTACACATGCTGCACTTTTGCTTCTACACAGGCTGCACATTGGCTCTTACACAGGCTGCACTTTGGCTCTTACACAGGCTGCACTTTTGCTTCTACATAGGCTGCACATTGGCTTTTAAACAGGTTGTACTTTGGCTCTTACAGACACAGGCTGCACATTGGCTCTTACACAGACTGCACTTTGGCTCTTACAGGCACAGGCTGCACATTGGCTCTTACACAAGCTGCACTTTGGCCCTTACACAGGCTGCACCTTGGCTTCTACACATGCTGCATTACACAGACTGCACTTTGGCTCGTACAGGCACAGGCTGCACATTGGCTCTTACACAAGCTGCACTTTGGCCCTTACACAGGCTGCACCTTGGCTTCTACACATGCTGCACATTGGCTCTTACATATGCTGCACTTGGGCTCTAACAAGCACAGGCTGCACATTGGCTCTTACACAGGCGGCACTTGGGCTCTTACATATGCTGCTCTTGGGCTCTTACACTGGTTGCACATTGGCTCTTACACAGGCTGCACATTGGCTCTTACACAGGTTGCACATTGGCTTCTACACAGGCTGCACTTTGGCTCTTACACAGACTGCACTTTGGCTCTAACACAGGCTGCACTTTGGCTCTTACACAGGCTGCACTTTTGCTTCTACATAGGCTGCACATTGGCTCTTACACAGGCTGCACATTGGCTTTAACACAGGCTGCACTTTGGCTCTTACACAGGCTGCAGTTTAGCTCTTACACAGGCTGCACTTTTGCTCCTACATAGTCTGCACATTGGCTCTTACACAGGCTGCACATTGGCTCTTACACAGGTTGCACCTTGGCTCTTACAAAGGCTGCACTTTTGCTTCTACATAGGCTGCACATTGGCTCTTACACAGGCTGCACATTGGCTCTTACACAGGCTGCACTTTGGCTCTAACACGGGCTGCACTTTGGCTCTAACAAAGGCTGCACTTTGGCTCTTACACAAGCTGCACATTGGCTCTTACACAGGCTGCACTTTTGCTTCTACATAGGCTGCACATTGGCTCTTACACAGGCTGCACATTGGCTCCTACACAAGCTGCACATTGGCTCTTACACAGGCTGCACATTGGCTCTTACACAGGCTGCACTTTGGCTCTTAAACAGGCTGTACTTTGGCTCTTAAACAGGCTGTACTTTGGCTCTTACACAAGCTGCACATTGGCTCTTACACAGGCTGCACTTTGGCTCTTAAACAGGCTGCACTTTTGCTTCTACATAGGCTGCACATTGGCTCTTACACAGGCTGCACTTTGGCTCTAACACAGGCTGCACTTTGGCTCTTACACAGGCTGCACTTTTTCTTCTACATAGGCTGCACATTGGCTCTTACACGGGCTGCACATTGGCTCTTACACAGGCTGCACTTTGGCTCTAACACGGGCTGCACTTTGGCTCTAACACAGGCTGCACTTTGGCTCTTAAACAGGCTGCACTTTTGTTTCTACATAGGCTGCACATTGGCTCTTACACAGGCTGCACATTGGCTTTAACACAGGCTACAATTTGGCACTTACACAGGCTGCATTTTGGCCCTTACACAGGCTGCACTTTTGCTTCTACATAGTCTGCACATTGGCTCTTACATATGCTGCACTTGGGCTCTTACACAGACTGCACTTTGGCTCTAACACAGGCTGCACATTGGCTCTTACACAGGTTGCACCTTGGCTCTAACACAGGCTGCACATTGGCTCTTACAAAGGCTGCACTTTTGCTTCTACATAGGCTGCACATTGGCTCTTACACAGGCTGCATATTGGCTCTTACACAGGCTGCACTTTTGCTTCTACATAGGCTGCACATTGGCTCTTACACAGGCTGCACATTGGCTCTTACACAGGCTGCACTTTGGCTCTAACACGGGCTGCACTTTGGCTCTAACAAAGGCTGCACTTTGGCTCTTACACAAGCTGCACATTGGCTCTTACACAGGCTGCACTTTGGCTCTTAAACAGGCTGTACTTTGGCTCTTACAGACACAGGCTGCACATTGGCTCTTACACAGGCTGCACTTTTGCTTCTACATAGGCTGCACATTGGCTCTTACACAGGCTGCACATTGGCTCTAACACAGGCTGCACATTGGCTCTTACACAGGCTGCACTTTTGCTTCTACATAGGCTGCACATTGGCTTTTTAACAGGCTGTACTTTGGCTCTTACAGACACAGGCTGCACATTGGCTCTTACACAGACTGCACTTTGGCCTTTAGAGGCACAGGCTGCACATTGGCTCCTACACAAGCAGCACTTTGGCCCTTGCACAGGCTGCACCTTGGCTTTTACACATGCTGCATATTGGCTCTTACATATTCTGCACTTGGGCTCTTACAAGCACTGGCTGCACATTGGCTCTTACACAGGCGGCACTTGGGCTCTTACATATGCTGCTCTTGGGCTCTTACACAAGCTGCACATTGGCTCTTACACAGGCTGCACTTTGTCTCTTAAACAGGCTGTACTTTGGCTCTTACAGACACAGGCTGCACATTGGCTCTTACACAGGCTGCACTTTGGCTCTTACACAGGCTGCACTTTTGCTTCTACATAGGCTGCACATTGGCTCTTACACAGGCTGCACATTGTCTCTAACACAGGCTGCACTTTGGCTCTTACACAGGCTACACTTTTGCTTCTACATAGGCTGCACATTGGCTCTTACACGGGCTGCACATTGGCTCTTACACAGGCTGCACTTTGGCTCTAACACGGGCTGCACTTTGGCTCTAACATAGGCTGCTCTTTGGCTCTTACTCAGGCTGCACTTTGGCTCTTAAACAGGCTATACTTTGGCTCTTACACAGGCTGCACTTTGGCTCTTAAACAGGCTGTACTTTGGCTCTTACACAAGCTGCATGTTGGGTCTTACACAGACTGTACTTTGGCTCTTACAGGCACAGGCTGCACATTGGCTCTTACACAAGCTGCACTTTGGCTCTTACACAGGCTGCACTTGGGCTCTTACACAGGCTGCACTTTGGTCCTTACACAGGCTGCACCTTGTCTTCTACACATGCTGCACATTGGCTCTTACATATGCTGCACTTGGGCTCTTACACAGACTGCACTTTGGCTCTAACACAGGCTGCACATTGGCTCCTACATAGGCTGCACTTTGGCTCTAACACAGGCTGCACATTGGCTCTTACACAGGCTGCACTTTTGCTTCTACACAGTCTGCACATTGGCTCTTACACAGGCTGCACTTTGGCTCTTACACAGGCTGCACTTTGGCTCTTACACAGGCTGCACTTTTGATTCTACATAGGCTGCACATTGGCTCTTACACAGGCTGCATATTGGCTCTTACACAGGCTGCACTTTTGCTTCTACATAGGCTGCACATTGGCTCTTACACAGGCTGCACATTGGCTCTTACACAGGCTGCACTTTGGCTCTAACACGGGCTGCACTTTGGCTCTAACAAAGGCTGCACTTTGGCTCTTACACAAGCTGCACATTGGCTCTTACACAGGCTGCACTTTGGCTCTTAAACAGGCTGTACTTTGGCTCTTACAGACACAGGCTGCACATTGGCTCTTACACAGGCTGCACTTTTGCTTCTACATAGGCTGCACATTGGCTCTTACACAGGCTGCACATTGGCTCTAACACAGGCTGCACATTGGCTCTTACACAGGCTGCACTTTTGCTTCTACATAGGCTGCACATTGGCTTTTTAACAGGCTGTACTTTGGCTCTTACAGACACAGGCTGCACATTGGCTCTTACACAGACTGCACTTTGGCCTTTAGAGGCACAGGCTGCACATTGGCTCCTACACAAGCAGCACTTTGGCCCTTGCACAGGCTGCACCTTGGCTTTTACACATGCTGCATATTGGCTCTTACATATTCTGCACTTGGGCTCTTACAAGCACTGGCTGCACATTGGCTCTTACACAGGCGGCACTTGGGCTCTTACATATGCTGCTCTTGGGCTCTTACACAAGCTGCACATTGGCTCTTACACAGGCTGCACTTTGTCTCTTAAACAGGCTGTACTTTGGCTCTTACAGACACAGGCTGCACATTGGCTCTTACACAGGCTGCACTTTGGCTCTTACACAGGCTGCACTTTTGCTTCTACATAGGCTGCACATTGGCTCTTACACAGGCTGCACATTGTCTCTAACACAGGCTGCACTTTGGCTCTTACACAGGCTACACTTTTGCTTCTACATAGGCTGCACATTGGCTCTTACACGGGCTGCACATTGGCTCTTACACAGGCTGCACTTTGGCTCTAACACGGGCTGCACTTTGGCTCTAACATAGGCTGCTCTTTGGCTCTTACTCAGGCTGCACTTTGGCTCTTAAACAGGCTATACTTTGGCTCTTACACAGGCTGCACTTTGGCTCTTAAACAGGCTGTACTTTGGCTCTTACACAAGCTGCATGTTGGGTCTTAAACAGGCTGCACTTTGGCTCTTACACAGGCTGCACATTGGCTCTTACACAGACTGTACTTTGGCTCTTACAGGCACAGGCTGCACATTGGCTCTTACACAAGCTGCACTTTGGCTCTTACACAGGCTGCACTTGGGCTCTTACACAGGCTGCACTTTGGTCCTTACACAGGCTGCACCTTGTCTTCTACACATGCTGCACATTGGCTCTTACATATGCTGCACTTGGGCTCTTACACAGACTGCACTTTGGCTCTAACACAGGCTGCACATTGGCTCCTACATAGGCTGCACTTTGGCTCTAACACAGGCTGCACATTGGCTCTTACACAGGCGGCACTTTTGCTTCTACACAGTCTGCACATTGGCTCTTACACAGGCTGCACTTTGGCTCTTACACAGGCTGCACTTTGGCTCTTACACAGGCTGCACTTTTGATTCTACATAGGCTGCACATTGGCTTTTTAACAGGCTGTACTTTGGCTCTTACAGACACAGGCTGCACATTGGCTCTTACACAGACTGCACTTTGGCTCTTACAGGCACAGGCTGCACATTGGCTCCTACACAAGCAGCACTTTGGCCCTTACACAGGCTGCACCTTGGCTTTTACACATGCTGCATATTGGCTCTTACATATGCTGCACTTGGGCTCTTACAAGCACTGGCTGCACATTGGCTCTTACACAGGCGGCACTTGGGCTCTTACATATGCTGCTCTTGGGCTCTTACACAAGCTGCACATTGGCTCTTACACAGGCTGCACATTGGCTCTTACACAGGCTGCACTTTGGCTCTTACACAGGCTGCACTTTGACTCTTACACAGGCGGCACTTGGGCACTTACAGGCACAGGCTGCACATTGGCTCTTACACAGGCTGCACTTTGACTCTTACACAGGCTGCACTTGGGCTCTTACACTTTTGCTTCTACATAGGCTGCACATTGGCTCTTACACGGGCTGCACATTGGCTCTTACACGGGCTGCACTTTGGCTCTTACACAGGCTGCACTTTGACTCTTACACAGGCGGCACTTGGGCACTTACAGGCACAGGCTGCACATTGGCTCTTACACAGGCTGCACTTTGACTCTTACACAGGCTGCACTTGGGCTCTTACATATGCTGCACAGGCTGCACATTGGCTCTTACAGACACAGGATGCACATTAGCTCTCAGGCAGTGGCTACACATTGACTACTACACATACAGGATGCACATTGGCTCTTACAAACACAGGCTGCACATTGGCTCTTAAAAACACAGGCTGCACATTTACTCTTACAGACACAGGCGGCACATTTACTCTTACAGGCACAGGATGCACATTAGCTCTCAGGCAGCAGCTACACATCGACTACTACACACACAGGATGCACATTGGCTTTTACACAGGCTGCATATTGGCTTTTTACACAGGCTGCACATTGGTTTTTACACATGCTGCACTTTGGCTCTTACACAGGCTGCACATTGGCTCTTACACAGGCTGCACATTGGTTTTTACACAGGCTGCACATTGGTTCTAATACAGGCTGCACTTTGGCTTTTACACAGGCTGCACATTGGTTTTTACACAGGCTGCACATTGGCTATTACACAGGCTGCACATTGGCTTTTACAGAGGCTGCACATTGGTTTTTATACAGGCTGCATATTGGCTCCTTACACAGGCTGCACTTTGGCTATTACACAGGCTGCACATTGGCTCTTACACAGGCTGCACATTATCTATTACACAGGCTGCACATTGGCTCTTACACAGGCTGCACATTATCTATTACCAGGGGCGGCCCGTCCATTGGGGCGTCAGGGCAAACGCCCCCCCAAATATTTTCTTCACCCTGCAATAAAAAAAAACACAACAATGTATTAGTATAACCCAAAAACAATTAAATATAAGGTGTACATCATCATTTCAAGTCTCAATAGTATTAAAATGAAGTAAAGTTAGTAAAGGGACATTGTCACTTTAAGATAACCCTTGCGCTACATTAACTAATGCTGCTGTGTATCTATTGTAGCCCCCTGCACCCGTGTGTGATCATATTACACTAGTACACTAACCTTTAGACTCTTCTCTTCTCTTCAATGAGTCCTGGCCTGGCCCCCTGACCGTTAATGCATGCCGCCCACCATCACAGTGACGATATGCATGGGCGGTCATAAATGTATCAATTAATGACTGGCAGTCTTCCATCATTGACCAATCAATGATGGAAGGCTGTACAGTTACTAAGAGAATAATCTAAACCCACCCAGACCGTTAGCCCTGAGCGCCCGCCAGCAAATAGGGCCTCGAGTTTTCATTTTGATTGACTGATACAGTCAATAAAACCACCAGTTGCCTGTCCCTTCCCCCTTTCTGTTTCCTGACCCTGGTCACGCTGAGACTGAGAGACCTCCCTGGCTGAATCTACTCACATCTGCTCTGCCTGCCTAACACAGTAAGACTACCTGCCTGGCACCTGCCCTGCCCCTGCCCCTGGCCAAACCAAACCCCTAGTAGCCCCTAATAAAAGTTAGGGGTGACCAGTTACCCCACTATGCCTGCCTGGCCTGCCACCTACCCAGCCACCCACCAACTAGGCCTGCAATGCCTGGTGCCACCCCCAGCCTGGCCATCACCCCCATGTGGCCTGTGCCACCCCCGATCAGGCCTGCCCTATGCTATGCCATCATGCCACCGCCGGATTACCCCGATCACGGGATCGGGGTAGTCGGGTGGTGAGCGGGGTGGCACAGGCCCACATGGTTTTTAAGGTGCGGTTGGGGCCTATTTGGTCCCAATTTGTTATTTAAGGTTTTTAAGGTGCGGTTGGGGCTTATATGGTCACACTTGGTCTTTTAAGGTTTTTAAGGTGCGGTTGGGGCCTATATGGTCACACTTGGTTATTTAAGGTTTTTAAGGTGCGGTTGGGGCCTATATGGTCAAACTTGGTTATTTAAGGTTTTTAAGGTGCGGTTGGGGCCTATATGGTCAAAATTGGTTATTTAAGGTTTTTAAGGTGCGGTTGGGGCCTATATGGTCAAAATTGGTTATTTAAGGTTTTTAAGGTGCGGTTGGGGCCTATTTGGTCCCAATTTGTTATTTAGGGTTTTTAAGGTGCGGTTGGGGCCTATTTGGTCCCAATTTGTTATTTAGGGTTTTTAAGGTGCGGTTGGGGCCTATTTGGTCCCAATTTGTTATTTAGGGTTTTTAAGGTGCGGTTGGGGCCTATTTGGTCCCAATTTGTTATTTAGGGTTTTTAAGGTGCGGTTGGGGCCTATTTGGTCCCAATTTGTTATTTAAGGTTTTTAAGGTGCGGTTGGGGCTTATATGGTCACACTTGGTCTTTTAAGTTTTTTTTTATTCCAGTCTTTTTATTGAAGACCAAAGGCAAAACACAGCATGTACCGATAGATCAGATAGACAGATTCTCCATTGCCAAGCATTATATGTTAAACATAAACACAGTGTCAGATTTAAAAACTTTCTGCAGTCTTCACACATTTTTGAATAATTTTCTGTGATTTACTTACTGAGGAGTTCCCTCCTCAAATCTAAACTTAGCCTACTCGATATATAAAATACTGAGGAACTCTGAAATTAGCCAATATAACTTGGTAATTGCAACTAATTAACTTAACATAGCATCTAGTATAAACAGAAACTGTAATTGAAGAGAAGACAAAAAAAAATTAAAAAAAATAAAATTAAAATAAAAATAAAAAATAAATACACAGAGAAAAAAGGAAGGAAAGAGAAAGAAAGAAAAAGGAACAAAAGACATCTCCTGGTTAGTTACCTCACTCATGATCACTTCCGGTCTACGCTCCAGCCGGCCTCCGCCCCCCCCCCCCGGGGCCAGGGACACAAAGGAGAGACTAGTGTGCCTTACCTAATCGATATACTATGTTGGGAGTCCAGCCAAGGGGTCCATATCTTTAAAAACTGGGGGTACTGATCTTCTAAAGTACTGGTTAATCTTTCATTAATCATAATGAAGTTAACCTTGGTGATTATCTCACCTAAGCTAAGCCTTGGGGATTTCCATTTTCTAGCTATATGCTGTTTAACTGCTAAATTAATAAATTGCAATAACTTATTTTGTATTTTAGTCAAGGCTTCAATATGCATTCCTAAAAGGCAATTTTCAATTGAGGGTCGAATTGGGCTACCAAATAATTTGGATCCAAGACTCATAGCTTGTTCCCAAATGTCCCTAGCCACTGGGCATGACCACCAAGTATGCAAAAACTCCCCTTTCTGATAAGAGCCCCTATAGCATTTATCGTTGTTCTGTGCGTTCATAGAATGCATTCTAGCGGGGGTGAGGTATGTCCTGTGTAGGACTTTAAGCGACACCTCCAGAATATTATATGTAATAGAGCCCCTAGACAGATTGGTAAAAGCCTCCTTCCACTCCGCCGGCCCCAGTCCCCTTCTTAGGTCCTGTTCCCATTTGTGCATAAAGGGGGGTTTAGGAGTTTTATCAGCCCTGTTAAAAAAGGAGTACAGGGCTCCCAGTGTACCCCTTGTCAGAGGCAGGTTCTTACACACCACCGAGAACCAGGTTGATTTTGGGGGTCCTAGACTCTGTACCAACGACGTTAACCAGTGCCTAAGACGCAGGTAGCGCCAATTTTCTCTTGGCGGGATATCGTACTTATCCAGCATTTGAGTATGTGTGTACATTATATCATTGGAGAACCAGGTGTTTATCCTATCTAGTTGTCCAAGAGCCCACCACTGACGGGACTCTGCGTGAAAAACGTCTTTAAAATTTGGGAAGGATCTAATGGAGGTTAGAGGGGACAGCGGGGTTGACAGCTGATGCTTCTTGACTGCCCAGTCCCATACCGAGAGAGTTAGTTTGATCATTGGGTTGGAAAATTTAGGAAGAGGCTGGTTAGACCCTGGATGCCATATAATAGTGTCCCACGTCCAGGGCTTGAGATCTTGATTCTCCATAAACACCCAGGTAGGCTGGTGTTTGACTGAGTGGGCTCTAGGTAAGAAAGCTAGCTGGGCGGCTCTTAGATACAGCCTAAGATTGGGGCAGGAGAGACCCCCTTGGGTTCTATGCCTGTACATTAACTGCTTAGCTATCCGCGGTGGTTTGTTTGCCCAAATAAATTTAAAAATATGTTGTTGCAACCTTTCGAGATCTCGGGTTTCTACTGGGATGGCCAGCGTCCTAAATAGGTAAAGAATTTTAGGTAACACATTCATTTTAATAGTAGCGATACGCCCTGTCCATGATATATTATATTTAGACCATTTTTGCAAGTCGTCTAACAGTTTCCGAAACAGTGGGGGGTAGTTTGCTTTATACATCCCTGAGACTCTCTCCGTGATCCTGACCCCCAGGTATTGTATGCCGTCTGACGGCCAGACAAATTTGTACCTAAGTTTCAGAACCTGGATGTCCGTCTGCCGCATCCCCACGCCCATCGCCTCAGTCTTATCCCAGTTAATTTTCAGGCCCGAGTGTAAGCTAAACTCATCGATAGTCAGCATAAGATTGGCAATCGATGCTACTGGATTTGTCAGAGTGCAGAGAAGATCGTCCGGGAATAGCGAACATTTAATGTGTTGAAATCCCACCTCCGGGCCCTGGATGTCCGATCTGGTCCTAATGGCCTGGGCAAGGGGCTCAATCGCCAAAGCAAATAATAGTGGAGAGAGTGGGCATCCCTGCCTAGTCCCTCTCTGAATTTTAATATCCACTTTCTTTGTTCCTGGTAATCTAATATTGGCTGCTGGGTAATGATAAAGTGTTTTAATTAGTTTAATGAAGCGTCCCCCGAAGCCAAACTTCCCCAGGACTGAATAGAGATAAGGCCACTCGACCGTGTCGAAGGCCTTCTCGATATCCAGCGCGAGAACGCACAAAGGTGTGCTAGCTACTTGCGCAGAGTGCAAGACATTCAGCGTCCTCCTGATATTATCTGCTGTCTGTCGATAGGGGATGAAGCCTGTTTGGTCCTTATGCACGAAATCTGGTAGGAAGTCCGAGACCCTGCCCGCCATTATCTTAGCCAGGAGCTTAATGTCTCCATTCATAAGGGAGATCGGTCGATAATTCTTGGCCTCGAGAGGGTCCCTGCCCTCTTTGGGAAAGAGGACCAGATCCGCCCTGTTAAGCTCTGGGGGCATCGAGTCACCATCAATAATTGAATTGAATAGTTTACAGAGAAAGGGGGATAATTGGGCCGCAAACTTTTTGTAATATGAGTTAGTGAACCCGTCCGGCCCAGGGGCTTTGCCCGTCTTAAGGTTCTTAATGGCCGTTTGAACTTCCTCCTCTGTGATATTCGAGTTAAGTTTGCTTAAATTTTGGTCTGACACCGATGGGAAGTCGTATTTATCCAAATATGATTGTATGGCTTCTGCACTGCTTTTGGGCTTTGAGGTGTAAATATCCTGGTAGAATTCAGCAAAAGTTTTCTGAATTTCATTTTGGCTCACCGTAATGCCACCAGTAGGTGTTTTGACTCTAGAGATAGTGGTTTTGCCAGATTTTGTTTTAAGCCTCCTTGCTAACATGGAGCCTGGTTTATTGGCTTTAGCATAAAATAGATGTTTAGTGCGCCGGAGGGCCTTTTCTGTTCTATCGCTCAGGAGGTTATCTAATTCAAGTCTACAAGTATCAATTTTTTGGCGCAGCTGGGCCTTAGAATTAAGTTGGTTCTGACATTCCAGTAACCTCAACTCCTCTCTAAGCTCCGATTCTCGCAGCCTACATTGCTTCTTATAGCCCGATGCTAGCTTTATACAAGTACCTCTCATAAATGCCTTATGGGCGACCCAGGTCCAACCAATTCCCACGTCTGTGAGCAAATTCTGGTTGAAGAATAATTGCAAGTCACCGGCCATTTGTTCATGCAGGGAGGGAATTGTGAGAAGTAGCTCGTTCAACTTCCATGCATAAGGGGGTTTAAGCTGGGATCCGAAATACAAGGTAATAAGAACAGCCGAGTGGTCCGACCAAGTGCAGGGGAGAATTTTAGCCTCCTTGGAGGAGTCAAAAAGGGACGAGTCAATAAGTAGGGAATCTATGCGCGAATAAGACCCATGAGTGTGTGAGTAGTATGTATACTCTCTCGTCCTGGGATAATGTCCCCTCCAAGCGTCCACCAGTCCCAACCCGTCCAGACATTTATTAATTTGTTTTATTTTGTTGGAGAAGCGCCCATTCGTTAAACTATTAGATCTGTCCAGTGTGTGATCAAGAGTTAGGTTGAAGTCACCCCCCACTATCACCCTCCCATTGGCCTGTGTTTCTAGAATCCTCAAGATCCTTAACAAAATTTTATGAGGGGATGTGGTGGGGGCATATATGGAGACTAGAGTTATGGGCTGGCCATTTACAGAGCCGTTTAGGATAATATAGTGTCCCTCCTTATCTACCTTTTTTGATTCCAAAATGAAGGGGAACTCTCGGTGGATGAGTATTGAGGTGCCTGCTTTCCTAGTAGGTTGTGTCGCTGAGAAAAATACCGGGTAGTCTTTGTGTAAGTAGCTAGGGACATGGTTACGGGAGAAGTGGGTCTCTTGCAAGAAGAGCACTGATGGCCTAATCTCTTTATAGTAAAGGAAAGCCTTCCTCCTCTTGAATTGGGAATTGAAGCCTTGTACATTATGCGTCACAAATGTATACTCTACACTAGCCATGACCGTGTTGAAGTGAGGAGTGCTCATCAGCTGCTGACTCACCCAACCCTGGATCCAGACCCCGCGGGGCGGGGAGACCAGACGGAGCCCACAACCTCAGCTTGTGAGTCCGAGCATGTTGAGGTAGAGCGGAGTGAAGATATTTCCCGCCAGGAGAAGGTGAGAAAAAAACAAAGGAAGGAGAGAAGAGTAATAATAACGTTAGACTTTCAGTTTTCACATATGATGCCATAAACAAGAAACAAACGAGTAAACAACTTAATGGGCATAATAAACAGAACCTCCCTAGCCACCTAACTGCAGTGGCGGATTCAGGGGTGGAGGTTGGGCTGACCATACCTCCAAACTGCCCTCAAAGGGAGGGGTACTAGAAACAGTTGGAGTATGAGTAGGGGAAGGGGGGAGAATAAGACCCACAGGGCCTCGCTATGAGGACTGGTGCTGACCTGGCTAATGACCACTTGTAGTGCCGGGGTAAAAAGGCCTACTAATTTAGGTTAAAGTGTACAACTAAGGGCCCTAGTACTTTTCTCGTAAGGTCCCTTCAGTACCTGGCACATTCCTTATTCTAGACCTAGTCCTAGTGCACCGATTAGGGCTATGGAATATAGGCCGTTCAGCTTCCTTAAACCTCAACATTCTAAAACAAACAGAGTAAACAGTTAACTGTCAGCAGCCGTCCAGAGGAAGATACAAGTGCAAAAAACATTCCAGGACTCCCAAGAAACAGTCTCAAGTAGGGTCTGCCGAAGCGGAGGGGCTCTGCCAGGATGGTACACCCTGTGAAGGGCGCAGAGAGAGAATGTCTCCCCTTGAAGAGGGCTCCTTTGCCTGTTTAACGCGGATTACTTCCCGCCATTGCTTGGTAGGAAGTGGCATCGGCATATTAGCTTGAGCCTCGCTCGATTCCTCTGCGGGCAACAAGTGGAGGCGTTTGAGAAGCTCTTGGCACTCCTCCCGTGAGCTGGCTGAATAAGAGGAACCATTATGTTGCAACAACAAGGCAAATGGGAAGCTCCATCTATATTGTATTTTATGTCTGATCAGAACCTCCAGTGCTGGCTTCATCTCTCTCCGTCTGGCCAAAGTGATGGGAGACAAATCCGAGAAGATTTGGAGTTCCAAGTTGTCCGGGCCCTTAATGACTGCCATCTTCCTTGAGGCCGATAAGATGAGGTCCCTTGATTTTTGCCTCAGAAATCTAATTATCACATCCTTTGGCAAGTTCTGGTTCTTTGAGGCTCCTAGTGCTCTGTGGGCCCTTTCCATCTCCCAGATCGATTCTGGGACGTCCGGTAAGATGCTGCTGATGGTTGCTTTCAAGTACTGCATCAGGTCCTGGACTGCTCTAGGTACAACCCTAATTCTCAGGTTATGACGTCTGGAGCGATTTTCCAGGTCCTCAAATTTTTCTTCAAGGATAGAAATGCGTGTTGAGTTCTGACCGATCTCAGCCCTGTCTCTCTCTTGCGCTTCTACGATGTGGTCTGTGGATTCCTTGAGTAGGTGGGTTCTCTGCCCTAGGTCACCAATGTCCTTTTTAAAAGAGTCTACTGTTTTTGTGAGGTGGGCCAAAAACATTTCCTCAATCATTGCCAATGATTCGGGCGAGAGATGCATGTGTTGTTGTGGTAGGGCCACTGGCTGCCCCTCAGAGTCAGAGTTTTCGGACGGTTCCGAGTGAGAAGCATGGGGCGGGCTAGAGCTTGCTCCTGAATGTCCAAAGTGGTCCGTTATAATGCGTTTTGCCTGCGCGCCCTTCTTATTTTTCCCCATCTTCATGCTTGCACCCCCAAGAACCCGGCTGTGCATGAAAGACTCGGTCTGAGAGAAGGAATGGGCTGGATCGTCTATCAGGGCCCCTGGATTATATCTTCTCGCCCAGCTTGGTCTGGTAATATATGCTCACAACATCAACATTCTCCACGAGCTAGCGTGTCACCACCCCCCCCCCCCCCCCCGGGATGTCTTGTTGATCTTAGGGAGATATGGTTAAATTGCTATTCGGCCAACAATGACCCGCAGGTAGTAGTATAGTCAGTTTGCTGTATATGCCGCTGGGCAGGTACTCCCGCCGGGCGGAATGTAGGTCTCCCACACCCCAACTTGCCTAATCAGGCTATGACAAAAACCGGGTGCTGTGCAGAGATTGTAGGTAGCTCTTTATAGGCCAAAGTTCTTTCAGCATAAGGTTCCAGCAGCTTGTAGCTGATGCACTAATTTTGTGTAAAAGTTATAAACTTGTTGCTGATGAAAGGGAGACTGTGAGATAAGCCAAAGCTCACATAAATATATATTCTGTATGCTGTTGGCGCTGGGTATAAGGGTGTTGTTTTTGTATATTGTGTCCACAGGTCACATGGATTCATGTGCTTATGTGCCTGCACTAATGGAGGAGGAGGAGGGAAAATGGCCGCTCCAGCCCCCTTCTTCCCCAGCCCTTCTGTACTCACTGAGTCCCTTGGGGATGCAGTCAGGCCAGCCGCCGTCCGGGTACCTTTTGGTCTTCTTTACCACCTCATATGGTATGGTAGCCCTGGGATGTGGTAGCTGCAGGTCTGATTCAGCACACAGGCCGCATGGCTGAGCCAAGATGGCGGCCTCCCTATCACTGGCTGGCTCTCTTCTGCTGCCTCTCTAGCTTGCTCTGTAGCTGCTGGCCAGGGCTCTTTCAGGCTTACCCCGCCACCGATGTCTCCTGAGGGGCCCCGGGGTATTTCCAGAGCGCTGGGCCTCTTAATTAGGCTGTGTGCCACCTCCAAGATGGTCTCCAAGCTCGGCCCCCCCTCGCCACCTCCAAAATGGCGGCCGCGCGCTCGTGGGCCCTGCCGCCTCTCTCCTCCTTCTCTGTGCCGGGTCGGCGGCCTCAGCAGCACAGAGGCTGTTGCCCCCGGTGCCCACAACTCACCCCGTCGCTCTCCAAGGCTCTGGGCTCCCTGGGGAAGTACACCACTGCCTGTGGCGCAAGGGAGTCTCTCCCTCCCCCCTTGTCAGGGCTCCGGAACTCCGGGTATACCGCCGGGGGGTCCAGTAGGGGACCCGGATCACCCCCTCCTCTTTCCCCACCTGGGCTGCTTGTAAGTTCTTTTGTTTTTTTTTTGTTTAGGGCGCTTTATCTGCCCAAATACTGTCCCCACGGCAGGAGCTCCCTCTGTGCACGTCCGTGTCACAGTCAGACACCCGGAAGTCTCCGTCTTTTAAGGTTTTTAAGGTGCGGTTGGGGCCTATATGGTCACACTTGGTTATTTAAGGTTTTTAAGGTGTGGTTGGGGCCTATATGGTCAAACTTGGTTATTTAAGGTTTTTAAGGTGCGGATGGGGCCTATATGGTCAAAATTGGTTATTTAAGGTTTTTAAAGTGCGGTTGGGGCCTATTTGGTCCCAATTTTGTTATTTGGGGTTTTTAAGGTGCGGTTGGGGCCTATTTGGTCCCAATTTGTTATTTAGGGTTTTTAAGGTGCGGTTGGGGCCTATTTGGTCCCAATTTGTTATTTAGGGTTTTTAAGGTGCGGTTGGGGCCTATTTGGTCCCAATTTGTTATTTTGGGTTTTTAAGGTGCGGTTGGGGCCTATATGGTCACACTTGGTCTTTCAAGGTTTTAAAAGTTAAGGTTTGGGTCTTGAACGTTCTAATGTTTTTTTTGTTTTCTATCACTTCCCAGGTGCAAACTATCTGTGGAAGCAGATTTGTTTGGACTCGTTGGTTGACTTACTGGACGTGAATACCCCGAGAAGGAGAGTCAACTGTAGGTGAGTATATGGTCACACTTGGAATTTGAAGGTTTTTAAGGTGCGTTTGGGGCCTATATGGTCACACTTGCTCTTTTAAGGTTTTAAAAGTTACGGTTTGGGTCTTAAACGCTCTAATGTTTTTTTTGTTGTTTTCTATCACCCCCCAGGTGCAAACTATCTGTGGAAGCAGATTTGTTTGGACTCGTTGGTTGACTTACTGGACGTGAATACCCAGAGAAGGAGAGTCAACTGTAGGTGAGTATCATTGCTTTTAATTTTCTGTCCATGCGTATAGGTGCAAATTTGATGTTGATGTAGTCTTGTCACATGAGGGTTTGCAATCTGTAATGTATACCAATGAAATCAACACACTGTTATTTTAAAGTAATTTTGTGACATAATATAAATTAATATACCGTGATCTCTTTCTTCTATTGGTATCAGATATGAATACTATTGACTCTCTACTTGTGAAGCCTTTCGGCACCCTAACCTATGAGGAGAAGGTGGAAGTAAAACGGTTAGGAGCTGACCAACCAGAGATAAATCTGCAGCAAATCACAAGAGATAGAGGGAAGCAATATGTCCGTAATTTCAATACTGAATGGTACAAGAAGAACGACTGGCTTTCTGGAAGCGTTTCTAGGAAGTCCTTATATTGTTTCCCATGCATCCTATTTGGTGGTGACGCTGCTTGGACCAAAACTGGAGTGACTGACGTCAAACATCTAGCTGATAAATTGGCGAAACACAAAAGTTCTAAAGCTCACTTGGATAACAGGATCAAGTTTGAGATGCTTGGACAGGCGAACATTGCTGTTCAACTGGACCAAGGATACCAAGTCAGCATTCAAAAACACAACGAAGAAGTGGCTAAGAACCGGTACATCCTTTCCAAAATAATTGATTGTGTTCGCTTTTGTGGTGCTTTTGAACTGGCATTAAGAGGACACGACGAGAGTGAAACATCGCTAAATCCAGGAGTGTTTAGGGGCCTGGTGGATTTGGTTGGCAGTATCGATAGAGCAATGCAACAGCATTTGAAGACTGCAACTGTGTTTAAGGGCACGTCCAAAACCGTGCAGAATGAGCTACTGGACTGCATGCATGAAGTTATTAAGGAAGTGATTCACCAAGAGATTAAGGAAGCCCAGTTTGTGGCAATCCAAGCGGATGAAACAACTGATATTTCCGCTAGGACACAGTGCGTTGTAGTCTATTGCTACATTGACAAGAAGCATCAAGTGGTGGAAAGATTTGATGGCTTCACGGAAATGAAATCAACGGATGCAGACTCGATTGCTGCTGTTGTGCTGGAAATACTGAATACTGTTCTCCCAGAGCCAGAAGACAAGAAGAAACTCATAGCTCAAAGCTACGATGGTGCCAGTGTGATGCGTGAAGATCAAGGAGGAGTTCAAAGAAAAATAAAAGACGTGTACCCGAACGCACACTACGTCCATTGCTATGCTCACCAACTGAACCTAATAATGGAGAAAGCAGTTTCAAGGATTGGAAGAGTTCGAGTTTTTTTTTCCAATATAGGCGGCATACCATCTTTTTTTTCACGCTCTCCAAAAAGGACTGGAGTTCTGGATGAGGTAGTTGGTAGAAGACTTCCAAGAGGTTCACCAACACGATGGAACTTCAACGTTAGGACCGTGAACGTGATCTACGAGAACAGAGATGCGCTACTTGAGTGTTTCCAGACAATTGAAGCATGTCTAAACTTTGATCCAACATCTATACGGGAAGCCGCAGGTTTCATTGGAATGCTGGAAGACAGGGAGTTCCTTTACTTCCTTAAATTATTTAATTTAATAATGCCACATGTTGACATCCTCTATAGTCAGCTTCAGAAGCGAGACACGGATACTGTTTATATCAAAAAAGTCACAGAAGACTTTGTCGCCAGCATCCAGAAAATCCGTAATTCTGTTGAAGAGATAGAAGCAAGTTTGCCGAGCGATGTAACAGTCAACAGACGGAGTGCGGAGATCTCAACCTTGAGACAACTTTCAAGAGAGGTATGTGACATAGTGGTGGTTCATGCAAAAGAACGTTTTTCATTTTCAAATCACCTAGTCAGTGCCAAACTTGTTCAAAGTGACTTGTATAAAACCCATGACACTTGCTTTCCAACCCAAGCTCTGGAAGACACCGTGCAAGCATATCCAATACTGAAGAAGGAACAATTACGCACTGAGCTGTCACTTCTGTATGGGAAGACAGATTTTCATACTTGTACAAGTGCTGTTGCTCTGCACAAACTTTTCCATCAATTTAATCTGCAGAATGATTTCACAGAGACAGTAAAATTATTAAGAATCCTGATTACAACACCGATGACCACTGCAGAATCAGAAAGATGCTTCTCCACATTGAAGAGGATAAAAACCTTTTTAAGAAGCACCATGTCCCTGGAGCGGTTGAATGCATTGGCGATGCTCTCAATGGAAAAGCAACTGATTTCCGAGATCCCAGACTTCAATGAAAAAACCATTGAGAAGTTTTCTTATTTGAAAGATCGCCGTGCAAAATTAAAATACAAGTGATTGAAGCAAAGAAGAATGCATACCCCCAAGGTGTGCAAAGATAAACTGCGTTAAGCAGCACCACCTCACACTACCAAACATAACTAGTGGTAAGTAAAGTATGAACGGTGTGTGGGTGTGCATATGGAAGGAGCTATGAAAGGTGTGTCGATGGTCAGTAACAATTGTTGAAGCCTTGGCATGGTTTGAAGGAATTGGAGGCACTTCCAAGGGTAGCTGTCACTTGTGTACGGGAAGCAAGAATTCCATGTCTGTACAAGTGCTGTTGCTCTGCAGCAACTTTAGCATCAATTTAATCTACATAATTTAACAGAGTGAGTGAAGCTATAAGGAATCCTGCTTACAACAACGAAGACTACTAAAGAACCAGAAAGATGCTTCTCCACATTGAAGAGGATCAAAAAAGTAATTAAAAAGCACCATGGCCCTGTAGCGGTTAAATGCATTGGTTTGAAGAAATTGGAGGCACCTTCAAGGGTACGTAAAGTTCTCAGAAATGGCACCACCTCACTACCAAAAATAACTAGTGGTAAGTAAAGTATGAATGGTGTGTGGGTGTGCATATTGAAGGAGCTATGAAAGGTGTGTGAATGGTCAGTAACAATTGTTGAAGCCTTGGCGTGGCGTTACTGCTCATATGGTTATCCATATGCTAATTCAACATGTTTGTTTGACATTGATTATTGTGTTGTCTAAACAGAAGTTAAATGTTGTTGTTTTCTTCAATCCCAAGATCCACTGGTTTGGGCCTATGCAGTGCTGATTGGTCTTCTAAGGTATGTTTGAGGCCTATATGGTTCCACTTGGTCTTCTAAGGTATGTTTGGGGCCTATATAGTTCCACTTGGTCTTCTAAGGTATGTTTGGGGCCTATATAGTTCCACTTGGTCTTCTAAGGTATGTTTGGGGCCTATATAGTTCCACTTGGTCTTCTAAGGTATGTTTGGGGCCTATATAGTTCCACTTGGTCTTCTAAGGTATGTTTGGGGCCTATATAGTTCCACTTGGTCTTCTAAGGTATGTTTGGGGCCTATATAGTTCCACTTGGTCTTCTAAGGTATGTTTGGGGCCTATATAGTTCCACTTGGTCTTCTAAGTTATGTTTGGGGCCTATGGTCACACTTGGTCTTCTAAGGTATGTTTGAGGCCTATATGGTTCCACTTGGTCTTCTAAGGTATGTTTGGGGCCTATATGGTTCCACTTGGTTGTTTAATGTTTTTTAAGTATGGTTTTGTTCTTGAATGGTCTGATTGATTTGCTTGTTTTCTTTCAACCCCAGGTGCAAACCCTATGTGGCTGCAGATTTGTTTCTACTCGTTGGTCAACTTAATGAACGTGAATACCCTGAGAAGAAGACCCGACTAATGGTAGGTGTCACTCCTTTCATTTTTCTGTTAATACGTATAGGTGCAATTATGATATTGCTGTAGTCTTGTCACATGAGTTTTTTCAATCTATATTGTATACCAATGAATTTAACACATTGTTACTTTACTTCTTGACATTTCTGCATTGCTGATCATGTATTTCAATGGGCTTTACAAGTATAAGGTCATTGGGCGGGGCTTATAAAGGTCATTATGACGTCAGGGGGAGGAGTTATAAAAATGGGTGTGGTTTGAAAAGGGGGAGTGGCAATGTTTCGCCCTGTCGCTCCTCCAACTTGAAAAGTCACCAGCCGCCACTGTCTATTACACAGGCTGCACATTGGCTCTTACATAGGCTGCACTTTAGATCTTACACAGGCTGCACTTTGGCTCTTACAGAAGCTGCACATTGGCTCTTACACAAGCTGCATATTGGCCATTACACAGGCTGCACATTGGCTCTTACACAAGCTGCACACTGGCTCTTACACAAGCTGCACATTGGCCCTTACACAGGCTGCACATTGGCTCTTACACAGGCTGCACATTGGCTTCTATACATGCTGCACTTTGGCTCTTACACAGGCTGCACTTTGACTCAAACACAGGTTGCACTTTGGCTTCTACACATGCTGCACATTAGCTCTTACACAGACTGCACTTTGGCTCTTACTAGCACAGGCTGTACATTGGCTGTTACACAAGCTACACTTGGGATCTTACACATTCTGCACTTGGGCTCTGATACAAGTTGCGCATTGGCTCTTACACAGGCTGCACTTGGGATCTTACACATGCTGCACTTGGGCGCTGATACAAGTTGCACATTGGCAGCCTTCGTGTTAGAACACAGGAAGACCGAAAAATGCCTACGTCTAGTGCAACATGGAACATCGCAGCCTGCAACCCTTTGATCTGTCCAGCCCGTACCCGCTACATTCCAATCATGCTATTAAATTTCCACAAAGACCCCTGCGAGCTTGCCTGTAACACGCCAACAGAGCCCAAAGCCAAACGAGTGCTGGGGAGGACTCACAAAGGCTTCAAAAGCCCTTACGTTTGCTGTGTAAACAGCAGAAGAGACCCCCGTTCTGGCCCACGAACCTCCCTATGGCCCCAAAAGCTCCCCTGCTCCCCCAATACATTCCCATTCTGCAGGGGTCCCAATCGGGACCCCTATAGGACACTAATTACCCCATCAGTCCAATAGGGGTCTATATAGACCTCTATAGGACACTAATTAACCCCTATAATAACACTATAAGTGCCATGAGCATCCTCAAGGACCCTCATGACACAGTCTAAGCACTACACAACACTATTAACCCTAACTATACCCCATTAACACATACTAAACCCTGTTAACCCTAACTGTACCCAAAAAAAACCTACCCTATTAACCCCTACCTTACATTTTTAACCCCTACCCTATACCATTCCATTAACCCCCCTCTAACTAATTAATCATATTTCACGCTCACCATACCTAATTAACCCTATCACTAACCACTTAACCCCATCGAGTCCTATGTAACCCCATCTAGTCCTATTTAAACCTAACTGTACCTATTTTACCCTATCTGGACCCAATAATCCTATCTAGACCTATTTAACCCTAACTGTACCCAATAACCCCATCTAGTCCTATTTAACCCTGTCTAGTCCTATGTAACCCCATCTAGACCTATTTAACCCTGTCTAGTCCTATGTAAGCCTATCTAGTCCTATTTAACCCTAACTGGGCTTATTTAACCCCAAATGTATCCATAAACCCCCTCCTAACCTACCCTATTAACCCTTACACACTAATAACCCCCTCTACCCCATTAACCCCCCTCTACACTATTAACCACCCTCTACCCTGTTAAACCCTACACTACCTACCTATCACCCTAATAAAATCCCCGTTAACCCACCTAATTACAGAAAATACAAAAAATAGAACTACATATAATAAAAAAAGGACATTACTAAAAATAAGAAAAGAACATTAATAAGAATAATAAAACCTACTTTACATAAAATAAAAAACCTACTTTACATAAAATAACAAAACTTAAATTACCAAAAATGAAAAAAACTACCGTACTTTACATAAAATAAAAAAACCTGTTACCAAAAATTAAAAAAGTTACATATGAAAAAAAGCATACATTACAGAGACTAAAACATACAATATATACAATAAAACCCCTAAATACGTTCAATAAAACCCCTAAATACATTCAATTAAACCCCGAAATACATTCAATTTTATCCATAAATACATTCAATTAAACCCCTAAATACATTCAATTTAACCTCTAAATACATACAATAAAAATCCCTAAATCTTACCTAACACAACCCCCCTCACTAAACCTACAATAGGGTGAATAAGGCCACTTACCTTGCCCAAATGCAACCACGGTTTTCTGGCCTTCGTCCCTAGGGCCCATCCTTCATTGCCGCGGGTCCGCTGCAATTAGTAACAAAATTAATTATAAACAATGCATTTTAAATATTACACTTACCTTTCCACAATGTCCTTCTTGAAGTCTTCTCCAGCAGGGCCCTTTAAAATAAACTAGATGCGCTAAAAAAAAAGTAACAGAGCTCCTTCCTAGAGGAGCTTCCCGACGCAAATGAGGCTTGTAGTGCTTCTTGCAGTAAAAAAATTGGAAATGGCACCTTCTGATTGGCTGAAAACGTTGTCAATCAAATTTCATCTAATCACAAGGCGCCAATAGTAGTTAATAGTGTAGGGTAGGTAGTGTAAGGGTTAATAGGGTAGGATAGGAGGGGGTTATGGGATGGGATTTATTGGGTCAATTTGGGGTTAAATAGGTCCAGTTAGGGTTAAATAAGACTAGATAGGCTTACATAGGACTAGACGGTGTTAAATAGATCTAGATGGTGTTAAATAGGACTAGATGGGGTTATTGGGTACAGATAGGGTTAATTAGGTATGGTGAGGGTTAAATAGGGTTTATTAGGTAAAGGGGGGTAAATTACTTAGAGGGGGTTAATAGAATGGTATAGGTGGGGTTAAGTGGTTAGCAATAGGGTTAATTAGTTATGGTGAGGGGTAAATAGATTAGTAGAGGGGGTTAATTAGTTAGATGTGGGTTAATTAGTCAGAGGGGGTTAATAGAATGATATAGGGTAGGATAGGGGTTAACAGAGTTTAATGGAATGGTATAGGGTAGGATAGGGTTTAATAATGTAAGGTAGGGGTTAATAGGCTAAGGGGTTTACTGGGTACAGTTAGGGTTAACTGAGTTTAGTATGGGTTAATGGGGTACAGTTAGGGTTAACAGGGTTTAGGATGAGTCAATGGGGTATAGATAGGGTTAATAGTGTAGTGTATTGCTTCAACTTTGTGTCATAAGGGTCTCCTGTGGCAGAGGTACATTTTTTAGTGATCGCGGGTCCTCTAAGGACTTTTACGGTCCTTTCAGGGCCCGCAGTGGGAAATTTGAAATGCAGCAGGGGTCCCGATCGGACCCCTGCCGTAAGGGGTGATATGGGGACACTGCAGGGTCCTGATGGGGACCCCCAGCATAGGGGAGTTAATTTTAGTCGCTGGGGGTACTTGAAGTACCCCCGTGGCAGGAGTTAACAGTTTGACTGCTGTGGGGGTCCCGATCATGACCCCCGCAGCAAGGGTTAATATTGGGAGGCTGAGAGGGGGTTAATTTTAGGTGCTGCAGGGGTACCGGGTAGCCCCATGGCCAGGATTGCACATTAGTGTGCCACAGGCCCTTTAAGGACCCGCGGTGGGCCCCCCATGCACGGGTTAATATGTGGACACTGCAGGGTTCCCGATGGGTGCCCCCAGCATAGGGGGGGTTATTTTAGGGGCTTGTGTGTGCAGGGCTTGTGTTTTAACTGCCTCGGAGTTCCCGATCGGGACCATCGCGGCAAGTGATGATTTTGGGAGCCTGCGTGTTATTACGCAGGCTTTTATTAGCCATGAGGGCAATCTGTTTTGCCACTGGCTAATGCTAACATTGCTACGTGCTTGCTTAATTGATATTAGCACTGCCGCACACACATACGTTGCTTTTTTGTGTCTCTCACTTGTAGCATGCAGCCCCTTCCAATTTAATAGCAACGTAAGTAGGGTAAAATTCGAGCACATAGCCTCTGCAACGCTCACATTGGAGTTACTGGGCTCGAATTTAATGACGCTGTTGGGCTTTTAAGACACAGGCTGCACTTTTGCTTTTACACAGGCTGCACTTGGGCTCTTACAGACACAGGTTTGCCGACTCCTACAAGAGTGACATCCTGAAACAGATGATTTTCCAGGCCTGCCTTATGTTATTGGACTGTATGTTGGAGTAAAGTCTGCTTGAAAGCAGTAAAGACATACAGCCTCATTAAATTCGTAAACCTCTACGTTGCCGACCAGTATGTTAGAACGCAGAATGGCCGAAAAATGCCTACGTGTTATATATATCACATATATCACATATATCACATATATATATCATATATATCATCTACATATATATATATCACATATATAGTTATCAGCAATGCGGGTTGTTGCTAACATTTGCGGGCTCGCGTAGCTCTCATTGCGAAGCTCTCCCCTGGTGTAGTTTTGCTCCGCTCAGCACCCTTGGTGCTCCTTGCGTGCGGTGAACGGCTTTGGCGTTTATTGCGATACTGTTGTGTGGTGTTTTGTAATTTTTTCTGTATATGTATTTTTGTAATTATAATTAATTAATTATTGAACTGATAAATTAATATACTTTACCTATTTGTAATAAATATATGCAGCAAACAATAAGTTGAAGAGCTAACAATCTGTTTTGATGTTCCTGCAGCATACAATGTAGATGGTGAGCTGAGGTGTAAGTGTCAGCAATGTGTGCAGTGTGTAGTGTAAGTAGGCTGCGTGCGCGAGGGGAAACCGTTTGTGTAGCTGTGTAGTTCCGCATTTTGTAAGTTAGTGTTGTAAAATGGCGGCGATTTTGTATGTGGTATGTGGGTGTGGATAATTTTGCGTCCTTCCTAATAGTGTATTTTATAGCTCGTACGGGTTTGTGTAAAAGTTGTATGTGCCTGGTGTTTTGGGGGTTTAGGGGTCATGTAGTCTCATTTTCATTTTTCGGCGGCCATTTTTTCTCCTCCTTAGCGGATTTTCAAGTGCCTAAACTCTTAAAATTGGACTTAAGTTGAGGTGTAACCTCACTTCCCAATGTCCTGGATGTCCCCCCTTGCTGTGTGTAATGTTTTTATTTTATTTTTGTTTGTATTTTCTGTGTTTTTCGGTGTGCGCAGTTTGTCCGTTAAGTTCGTATTTTTTTGCGGCTCAAATTTTTTTTCTCTAAGTCGCGCTTTACTTTTGTAAGTGTCATGAGCCGTATTTTTTTTTTTTATGTTATTTTTTCAAAGTGCTATTGGTGTCGCACCAGCGCAGTGCTATGGGTGTCGCACCAGCACCAGCGCAGTGAGCGCCTTCGGCGCTCCCTGCCTAAGTGATACGGGGTCGTAGGGATGAGCGCCTATGGCGCTCATCTCCACCAGCGCCAGGAGCGTCTTTGGCGCTCCTTGCCTGGCTGAAACTGCGGCCCTCGCTTTGCGGGGTCCGCGGTTGCCGCCACATCTGCGGCTCTCGCAGTTGCTGCGGGCTCGCTTTGCAAGCCTGCAGTTTCCCTGTTTCAGTTTTCCCAAACTCTCCACCATGGCCAAGACCAAAGAGCTGTCAAAGGATGTCATGGACAAGATTGTAGACCTACACAAGGCTGGAATGGACTAGAAGACCATCGCCAAGCAGCTTAGTGAGAAGGTGACAGTTGGTACGATTATCCGCAAATGGAAGAAACACAAAATAATTGTCAGTCCACCTCGGTCTGATGCTACATGCAAGATCTCAAGTCGTGGAGATTCAATGATCATGAGAACGGTGAGGAATCAGCCCAGAACTACACGGGAGGATGTTGTTAATGATCTCAAGGCAGCTGGGACCATAGTCACCAAGAAAACAGTTGGTAACACACAATACCGTGAAGGACTGAAATCCTGCAGCGCCCGCAAGGACCCCTGCTCAAGAAAGCACATGTACAAGCCTGTCTGAAGTTCACCAATGAACATCTGAATGATTCAGAGGAGAACTGGGTGAAAGTGTTGTGGTGAGATGAGACCAAAATAAAGCTCTTTGTGCCAATTGTGCAGTGTAAATAGGCTGAGTGCGCGAGGCTTAGTTGTGTAAAGCGCCATTTTAGATTCGTAATGTTATTATTTGCAAGTTAGCGTTGTAAACTGGCGTTGTTTGTCTATGTGTTACGCTGCTCGCGAGCATTTACCGTCATGTATAAAAGTGTATTTTGTACCTCGTACGTTCCTGTGTGAAAGTGCTACGCGGTTGGCAGTGCTTTGCGCGTCCCAGGGTCGTGGAGCCTCGTTTTCATTTTTTTGCTGGCCATTTTTTTTCTTACTTTGGAGATTTTCGAGTGACGAAACTTAGCCAAATTGACTTAAATTTGCGTTCCACCTCACTCCCGGACGTCCTGGCTGTTCCCCCGTGTTGTGTGTGATGTTTTTGTTATATTTTTTTAATTTTTATTTTCTGTGTTTCTAGTGTTTTTAGCTTTGCACGGTTAGGCCGTTAACTTCAAATTTTTCCTATCTTGTTTTTTTTTTCTAAGTCCCTGAGGGTCAACTACTTGCAGGCTAAGGCGATCCCGCGTTTACTAAGTGTTTGGTGGCTAAGTCTCGCGAGCCTAAGTCATACGCACCATGCAAAGCGTGACAACTTCTCATAGTTTGACAACTATTGTATGTTGCTGTTTATCCAGACAAGTAAAGCCTAATATGGTTTTTAACTATCGACCAGTGTCTCTTTTTGATGGAAAACTAACAGGTTATGGGCCCAGACACTAAAGGAAAACCATGAATAAGTGAGTGTTGCATCTATGATCCCAGTAAATACTGAGTGAGGGAACAGAGAGCTGCATCCAATTTATTAAAAGATGACAAGTTCAGATGTGAAGTTTGCAATAGTAAAGCTCAACAAACCAACTACCAACTGTGACTATTCAACTTTGAAATGCTGTTATCCAAAGATGACTTATGGCAGGTACTGGATACAAACAGACCCACCTACAACCCTGAAGAATGGGCAAGCAAAAGCAGTTATAAGTCTGTTAGTGGAGGATGATCAACTCATTCATATAACAAGGAAGGAAAGTACCACCCACGAGAGAAAGAAAAGTTAAATCTGCCACAAAGGAAACTGCACATGCATCATAGAGTGGTACCTTTAAGGTAACTCAGAATAGCACATGAAATGGATGGTGCAGGACAAGGGATAAAATGTTTTTACAGAAATTGATTAAAGTGCAAAAGACAAAGTCTTCCTAGCAAATGGGAAAAGTATGACAGCGGAAGGTGACAGTCAAGGGTTCCTAAATTGCATCACACCGTCAGGGGGGAAGCAAAGCATCCTTGTAAAGAATGTTCTGTATGTTCCATGCCTAGAAGGAAGTCTCCTTGCTAAAAATGGACTGACAAGTCAATTCCAAGGCAATGAATGCACAATTCAAAACAGAAAACAAATCCTAGCACAAGGAAGGTTGAATGAACACCTGTACAAACTTATCACTGCAAGCAACCAAGCCAAATCAACAACTCATAATGTACACGATAAGTGTATCCACCTGTGGCACAGTAGATTGGGGCATTGAAACCCAGATACACAACAGATCTATTGAAGCACAAAAGAGAGACATCAGACAGACTTTAAGAATGTCAAAGGAAACCAGGAATAATACGCACTGACAATAGAGGGGGATATATGGGAAAGGAAGTGGAGTCATACCTAAAGAAACAAGGTATTATACAACAAACTGTACCATACACTCCCGAACAAAAAAGGCGTAGCAGAAAGGAAAAATCTCACTCTCACAGAAATGGCCAGATGCATGCTTTCAGATGCCAACTTACCTAACAAGTACTGGGGAGAAGAAATAATGACTGCAACATACAATACCTAAAGAACAGGCTACCATCAAAAACCATTGAAAGTACCCCATACCAAATTTGGAATGAATCAAAACCCAGTATAGGATATATCAGTGTGTTCGGCTGTAAAGCATATGCCCATGTCTCAAGCGAGAAACGTTCCAAGTTGGAGAACAAAGCCATATAATGGATTCTGGTGGGCTACAGCAAACAAAGTAAAGGATATAGAATACTTCAACCAAAGACCAACAAGGTCATAATACGTCGCAGTAATTATTTTGAAGAAAGCGAAGCTTAAAAAAAAAAACGATGGGGGGGGGGGTGGCGTGGCTGAGCCTGGAAGGAAGAGGGCGCACGGAGCTGGAGCTCTGCACCGAATAATCATAAAAACGGCATAAATCCCTCGTTTAGCCCCAGCACCAAGGCACAAAAGACCCAGAGGAGGTTCCCCCACCTCCACCACCATATCTGGGCGCGTCTCGCCGTCGCCTGGGGCTTTCCTGGCCGGAGGACCCGCGACATCGGCCTGCCTGGGCCTACCTCCACGATCCCAGCCGGACCCTGCGTACTCTGCCGAATCAGCCATCGGCCGACATCCGGACGCGGTCGGGCCGGAGGATCTGCGTCCTGAGTGGCTCCGGTAGCCCTGGAGGTGTCCGGGAGGACGGCAGGCAGCGTAGACGCAGCTGCGGCAGAAGAGGCCGCAGCAAGGCGCTGGGAGCCGGCGCTGCAGTGTGAGGCTAGCCTGGCAGAAGCAGCGGCGCATCAATCCCCCTCATACCGGCATTGGAAGGTGCCTGAAGAGCCCTAAGACCCCAGAAGACCGCCAGGGGGGTAAGTCGGGCGTCAGCCCCGCACCGGAGGGCAGGGGAGCAGCTATGGGAGAGACAGGGCCCTGCTGAGGGAGGTGAACTACTGGGGGCCACCAGGCCACACAGAAAACCCTACAGCTAAACCCCACTGAGGAGCCATGCAAAGACCTGGCTCTGGAGTTTAAGAATCTGAGGACCCCTTGGGAACCCCTAGAAAATAAGGACTGCGCACCATTTAGGAGTAACAACAGGAGAGTAACTGCCCTTTTTTCTCCATTTCTATTTTTGAACCCAATCTGCATACCAACACTGGTAAAGCTCAAATCCTCCTTATATAACGGCTGAAACCGCTCCTTGAAGACTGGGTAGGCAAAACAACTAGCCAGGCTCACTGACAAAATTGAATAAAGCAATAGCACCGCTTAGTGGCATACTGAGACCAGTGCAGCTTAAAACTCATTTCAACGCTTGCACTGAAAAGTGTGCACTGACTACACCTGGTGGGACTTTGATAAATACTCAACCCAGATCTGTTGGGGGCACAGAATTGCGGAGCATATCAGCTTAAGGAGATGTAGTTGAAGGGACTGTGCACAGTTCCCGCCGGCAGGGTCTGAGAGATGCCAAGACTTCACTACAGAATCTAGATATGAACAGACAAGACAGATCACAACAGACCTAAATACTCGAGAGGAAAAAGCTAATACGGAGTGACCCCCCCAGTGGAATCCATCCGATGTCTGGACACTCAAGGGCTACCCGGGAAGAAGCAGCTCCATAAAAATGGTGAAAAACAAAAACTCATTAACATCAAAAAAAATTGACAAACATTTCAAGGCCTCAGAAACACAGTCGGCACTGATGAAGGATCCTGCCTCGGAGCAATCTGACACCTCAGACTTGGAACCCCTGGAGGGGGCCCCACAGCCTGAAGTTTCCATCAACAGCAATTCAATGACAAGAATCGAGGACATACATGAGATTGGCCAAAGGACCCATCAACTCGAAGATACCTTTGACCAGGTGGTAGAGGCCCAGGAGAGAGACAGGGCCAACATCGCTGATAACACCTCCCGTATCTGTGGCATAGAAGATAAACTGGAAGATTTGGAGAATAGATCCAGACGATTCAACCTGAGGATCAGAGGCGTTCCTACGGCAATAGTCGACCTCCCTCGTTACCTTAAGGCCACGATCGACGAGATCCTCTCAGGTCACCCAGACCATGAATGGGAAATTAAGCATGCACATAGAGCCCTTGGGGGAAGTCGTAACCTGGACCTTCCCAAAGACATGATTGTCAGGCTTCTACACCAACAATCTAGGGACCTGATCCTGGCAACTACCCGCAAAAAGGCTCTGATCACAGGCCCAGACGGGGCCAAACTTCAATTTTTTGCGGATCTCTCCCCTTCCACACTACAAAAACGGAGGCTAATGAAGCCTGCCCTGGAAGTCCTTCTCCACCACGGCATCAGGTACCGTTGGGGATTCTCATTTGCCCTTATTTTCTCAGTGGGGAGCACCCAGTATACAACACGTTCTCTAGAAGACTGCCAAGAACTTCTAAAGAGTCTGGATCTTACTGGGGGGGACCCGACCTCGGCCTCATCCACATCAGCAGCATTATCTCTCCCAAAAAGACAATGGTCTGAAGTGACCAGGCAAAAGAGGCCTACAGACCAAACCTCAAAAATCGCTCATAGGCGACCCACCCAGATCATGGACTCGCAAATGCAATAACTCAGTTAATGCCATCTCCAGAGACAATCAAACAGGCTAGAACGCTTGAAAGGGCACCAGGCTACCAAAGACCTATTTCGGCACCCACAGAATTTACAAGGGCTGTCTAAAAACACCATACCAATATTCCCTGGTAGAGACTAACATGGAAGTCGCCTGGAACTGACCTAGCCTTTTCTCAGGACGTTTTATTTTTCTTACTTTTTTACATGGGTCCTCAAAAGAGCTTGGGACCCCAAGCGGCGCCACGTCAACCAAAGACTTTTGAAGTGTTACTAACCCATGTTTTGCTTTTCATCCCTTTTTAGCAGGTTTTAGCAGACTGTTAAAGTTTTAAGTTTTAATACACATTGCAGACAGTATAGTCAATCTGTCAGGATCTTCCTTCACTGGACCGGGTCTAAATGTTTACTCTGCTTTTAGTTAAGATAAAAAATTCTGTTATTAATGTTTAAATAAGCTATTCATGGTTCTGGCTTTATACTCTTTCCTTAATGCTTCTCTAGATTACTCTCGCCTGTCCTTGCCGGCGGGAATTGGAACCGAGGCTCTAGTGTTCTAAGAGGGTAGAATGCTTAAGACAGGGCGGTTAGTCTTAGGACAGCAAGACCTCTTGGCAACAACTGTACTCTCTTCCCTCTGTGTTCTCTTCATTGCTGCTCTTCTCCTTGCCACTTATCAGCATGGACTCACTTGCCCTTGTACTCCCCCCTGCTGCCTAACTGAAACCTGCCACCTAGTGCTTCCACATACTTGCTATCTCTTTCTCTCTGGCTGTTTAAGGGAATTTGAACCAAATCAGGGTTCACTCTACATAGCTGGGGCAGAGGCGGCGGCCTGTCTGCTGGACAGTGGGCCAAGCTGCCCGGCTTCAGAGAGTGGAGGACCCCTGGTACTATTGGAACGGATCTCTTTTCAGCCTACTGAGTTGGGTTCAAATATTTCAGAGACACTAACAGACTTGTTTGGTACTATCTTACCTCCTTTAGACCTCTTGGGACCGCCTCTGAACTACTCATCCTCATGCCTCTTTTCCCCCACAGAGCTAATCATACTGGACCTCTTCTTGGCCGGGCTCAACAACTCCTGTTCCCCAGAGGGGGAAATCCGTTCTGCACTCCCCTTTTCAGCGCTCCTCCGGAAGGGTAAGGCTACACTAATGCACCAGATATATACACCTCCAGTTTACCCATAACCATACCTATGACAATACTCACCCATAATGTGAAGGGTTTCAACTCCCCCTTCAAGCGAAGGAAGGCTTTCCTATATTATAAGACCCTTAACCCCATGGTGATCTTCTTACAGGAGACACACTTCGCCAGGAATAAAGCCCCAACCTACCTCAACAAAAATTATCCTCATTTTTTCTACTCTACCCAGGTCTCCAAGAAAGAAGGAGTGGCGATATTGCTCCATAAGAGCCTCCAATTTCAATTAACAACTAAGATAGTGGACCGAGAGGGCTACTACATCATTTTAAAGGGGACGATTTTGGGTTCTCCAGTATCACTGTCCTCCTTCTATGCCCCCACGACAGCGCCACATAAGACCCTGACCGGATTCTTAAGGGTTCTGGAGGGGGGAGAATGGGGCAAATTAATTATAGGAGGGGACTTTAATTTGGTATTGGACCCAGTGGCAGATAGATCTAAAACTCCACAACAAGATCGCTTCTCCAAAAAAAACAGGCAAATCTTAAAACTCCTACACTCCTTAGACCTGGTTGACGCCTGGAGAGGTCTGCACCAGAGAGGGAGGGAATATACTTTTTACTCCCCCACCCACGGGACTTATTCTCGTATAGACACAATATACATAAGCAATTCGCTTCTAGACAGCTCAGACAAAGCGACCATTGTTCCGTGCACTTGGTCGGATCACGCGGCGGTCATACTAGAGGTGGACCTGGGAGTTCAATTTCGGATGCCCTATACCTGGAGACTTAATGAATACTTGGTATCACAATCCAGATTCCAGGAGCAAACTGAGAGGGAATTGGCGGAATTTTTTGAGACCAATGCGGGCGGGGATACAGGGGCGGGATGGGTCTGGATGGCACATAAAGCCTACATTAGGGGGGTGTTCATCAAGCTAGCCTCCCAACACAGAAAACAAAACAGGCTAAAAGAAAAGGAGCTATCGTTAGAGCGGCAACATCAGCTTTCTCCCTCGATAGCTTTAAGGAAACAGATAGATAAAACCAGGTTAGAGTTGGATAGTATACTGACCATAAAAACGGACAAGGCATTAAGGAGGACTCAACATTTGTTTTATGCTAAGGCGAATAAATCTGACAAGCTACTAGCAAGGAGTTTAAAAGCAAAATATGCTCAAGCCAGGGTATCCCAAATCAGAAATAGGAAGGGCGATCTCACCTACAGCCAAAACGAAATTCAGGAGGTCTTTAGGGATTTCTATCAAAACATTTACTCCACTCAGAATTTGGCCTCAGAGAATGTTATTCATTCCTACCTAAACGCCCTTGATTTACCCCAGATTTCACCCCTAGACTTACAAAACTTGAATAAAGATGTAACGGTTAAAGAAATTCTAGATGCCATTAAAGAACTGAAGCTAGGGAAGTCCCCCGGCCCGGACGGGTTCACTAACATCTACTACAAAAAGTTCTCAGAAATTCTAGCCCCCCATTTATGTAGTCTATTCAATTCAATTCTAAGAGGAGAGACAACTCCCCCAGAGCTGAACCATGCCGACTTGACGCTCTTCCCCAAGGAAGGTCGAGACCCAAAGGAAGCTAAAAATTATAGACCAATCTCGCTTCTTAATGGCGACGTCAAACTGCTGGCCAAAATTTTCTCCCAGAGGATCTCGATCTTCTTACCATCCTTAATACATAAGGACCAATCAGGCTTTATTCCAAACAGGCAGACTAGTGACAACATTAGGAGGACTCTAAATGTCGTCCGCTTGGCTAGGTCTAGAGGTCTTCCTGTGTGCCTGCTCGCATTGGACATCGAAAAGGCGTTTGATACCCTGGAGTGGCCCTTCCTATTCGCCACATTGGCAAAGTTTGGGTTCAGTGGAAACTTCCTAAACCTATTGCGTACATATTATACACTTCCCAGGGCCACACTGAAATTACCTGGTTCCCGTACGGCCAGCATTAAAATCGAGAGAGGTACGAGACAGGGTTGCCCACTGTCTCCGCTTCTCTTTGCTTTGGCCATTGAGCCTTTGGCTCAAGCGATTAGAGTTAACTCCTCTATAGAGGGGGTGCGAGTGGGACACCAGCATCTAAAGTGTTCCTTGTTTGCTGATGACCTTCTCTGCACCCTCTCGAACCCTAGCTCCTCTGTAGGCGCCCTGATGGACACGATAGGAGACTATAGCAACTTGTCAGGCCTGAGGCTAAATCAGGACAAGACAGAAGCTTTGAGTGTTGGGATCCCTTTAGATATCCTGATTCACCTGAATGGAATTCATAAATTTCTATGGCCCCCCTCACACATAAAATATCTAGGGATTAATCTGACCAATTCATTAACTAATATGTATAAAGCTAACTATCCGCCTCTCTACAGGGCTCTGCGGAGAGACCTGGAAAACTGGACTAAACAGCATATCTCATGGACGGGCAGAGTAGCCACGGTTAAAATGAACATATTGCCGAGGCTGCTCTATCTTGCCAGGACGCTGCCAATCCAGATAAAAAATACAGAGTTGGCCCGCTTCCAGACCCAAGTGTTTAAGTTCATATGGAGAAATAGACCCGCTAAGATAGCTAGAAAAACGATGTACGTACATAAATCCAAGGGGGGTCTATCTTGTCCTAATTTCCTGAATTACTTCAGAGCAGCCCAACTTGCCTCTATCCCCCTAGCTCACTCCATTACACTTCAACCAAACTGGGTCTTTGTTGAGGAGTTGCAGATGGCCCCGCTTACGTGGGGTATTATACTGTGGGCTCCAGGTGAAAGCGCGCTTTACTCTAGAATTAAGAATCCCATAACTAAGTTTACACTGAGAGTTTGGATCTGGGCTAGGAGGAAATACAAACTAACTCACCCGGTATCTCCCCTCACATCAATCTTTACATCACCTTCCTTATCAACCACCATCACCGCGGAGTCCAAGGAATACTGGACTTCTCATGGTCTAGATAAACTAGGGGCTTGGTTTGAGGGAGGTATCATGATAACTTCGGAATCTATGATTAAGAACTTTGAGGTACCATACCGGGAATTTTTCAATTACATTAAAATAAGAAGCTGGATTGAAGAGATACAAAGAACCCATGGGCCCCCGAGGGAATCTTGGATGTCGGTAGTGTGTAAAAGTGAGGCCTTGTCCAAAGGAATCTTAGGGTCATTATACAATATCTTCAATAGTCCACCAAGCACATGGAGGCCTTCCTTTGTATCGAAGTGGGAGTTGGACCTAGGACAAAATTGGGATGGGAATAAATGGGCTGAATCCTTATCGAACCTATCTAAGGGTTCATTTAATTATAGCTTGTTAGAAACCTCTCTTAAGATTTTACACCGGGCATACACAACTCCACTACGACTAAATAAGATATCCCAAACAATCCCAGATAGATGTTTTAGGGGGTGCCAAGGAAGGGGAGACTTCATTCACACATGGTGGAGCTGCCCTAAGGTATTTAAAATTTGGTCTGAGACGACCAGTCTAATCTCAGGAGTACTCAAAACCCCACTCCAACCATCAATAGCAGTCTGTCTCCTGGGAGCACGCTTCTCAAAACTGGGAAGGGAGGGGAATAAACTGGCCCAATTGATATTTCTAGCAGCTAAAAATACCATTGCTAGACGATGGAAGAGCAGGGACATTAATTTCCATGAGGTAACAAACAAAATACATTTTATTTGTGTTAATGAGCGGATGACCCATATCATAGCAGATACCCATCACTGCTTTCGGGAGGTTTGGGAACCTTGGATTTTATTCACAGATAGTAATATATAACAACTAAGTTAAGGGAACACAATGAAGAAGCCATTCCTGAGGTGCGGCTGGGGAGTGGAGTGTGGAGCGGACGGGAGGAGGTGGTGAGAGGACCCAGAGAGATATTTCTTCAGTAATCCAAAGGTACAGAGGGGGAGGATGGTAACCTCAAGATTGGTTGAGCAGGGAATTACTGGGGGAAGACTCTACACCTTACGCTTTATACAATGCTACTAGTTTTCTTTCTATTTTATTTTCTTTTAGCATATTTCTTGCTGCTCCGGTCCATCCATGGAAATGTGAATTACTGTAATTTAATCAATGTGACCTTATAAGCTGTATATATTGTTTGAATATCAAGAGACAAGTTTGAATATATTTAGACAGAATCACCAAAAATACGAAAAAGAGTTGTAATGGGGATTTTATTTAAATGAAACGGTTTCAACATGTTAGTAATAAGATGTTAGCTATATGACATTTTGTGGACTATGTTTTTCATTATTCTTTTCTTTTTGTCATTGCAACTCCAGAACTTCTCAATAAAATTTATGTTATAAATAAAAAAATAAAAAAAACATCCTTGATGGACAAACCAGTAGAACCTCCCGAAGAACCAGAAATCAGACAATCCACTTCCACTCAGGTGACAAAAGGAATACCACTCTGCAAGTTGTCATACACCGCTGGGACACATGGAGTCCAGAAGCCAGCATCCTGGGAAGATATGGAGAAATTGACAAAAAGGGACACACAAGAGCAAGGAGTTATTGACATTCAGTATTGTCTATCAGGGAAGATGACTGATGAAGCACTCACCAGGCCATAGCCAAAGGAGCATTGTTGTTTTCTATGAAAGAAGCTGAATGTCATGTAATCATGCACATGCCGTTGAGAAGGGTTGTTGGGAAATACAACAGCATGTACTGTATGTTTAATTGTGTCCATGTTACAAGGTCATCTGTAACTGACAGTTGAGTTTCAGTTGGTTATGTAAAATGTTATAAATGTTTGCTGTTTATCCAGACAAGTAAAGCCTAATATGGTTCTTCACAATCTACCGGTGTCTCTTTTTGATGCATAACTTACAAGCATAGTGAAGTTGGTGCCTACAACAGCCCAAGAGCAGTCTGTGCCTGCAAGAGCCCAAGAGTCTGTGCCTGCAAGAATCAAAGTTCAGCCTGTGTCTACTAGAATCAAAGTGCAGCCTGTGCCTTCAAGAACCAAAGTGCAGCATGTGCTTTTAAGGACCAAAGTGTAGCCTGTGCCTATAAAGACCAAAGTATAGCCTGTGCTTATAAGAAACAAAGTAGCCTGTGCTTATAAGAGCAAAAGTGCAGCCTGTGCCTATAACTACCAAAGTATAGCCTGTGCTCCATCTCTTCCTCTACATCACCACCATCCCACTGGGCCCTCAAGTCTACTCTGTAGAGTTAAAGTGAAGTTAAATTATATGTTATTTGATCTAAATATAATTTTTTTTTAAGCCTGTTTCATTTTAAAGTTTTGTATCAAACAACACCATCAGTTCAAATTACATTTATTATGGGAAATGCTTGTTTGGTACTCAACCTGCCGTCCGGAACGGATTAAGGTTTCGAACCAAGATACCACTGGGTATGTATATATATATATACCATATATACTCAAGTATAAGCCAAGTTTTTCAGCCCTTTTTTAAAGGCTGAAAAGGGCCCCCTCGGCTTATACTCGAGTCAATCACCCCCTCGCGTCTCTCTAACCCCCCCCGTATCTCTCTAACCCTCCCCCCGTGTCTCTCTAACCCTCCCCCCGTGTCTCTCTAACCCCCCCCCATGTCTCTCTAACCCTCCCCTGTGTCTCTCTCCTCATTCTAAACCCCCCTCCTCATTCTAAACCCATCTCTTCACTCTACCCCTCTAAATACCTGCCCCTGTCCCTTTCCCCTCACTTACCTCCATCTGCTCCTCCGCTCTCCAAGCTCCTTCCTGCGTCGGGACCCGGCATATGCTAATGACGTGACGTCAAATGCGCGCCACGTCATTAGCATTGGCTGGGTCAAGACGCAGGAAGGAGCGTGGAGGAGACGCTGCAGATTGAGGTAAGTGAGGGCAAAGGGAGAGGGGAAGGTATTTAGAGGGGTAAAGTGAGGAGGTGGGTTTAGGATGAGGATGAGGATGGGGGTGTTTAGGATGAGGATGGGGAGGGTTTAGGATGAGGATGGCGAGGGTTTAGGATGAGGATGGGGAGGGTTTAGGATGAGGATGGGGGGGTTAGGATGAGGATGGGGAGGGTTTAGGATGAGGATGGGGGGTTGAGGATGGGGATGGGGGTTGAGGAGGGGAGGTTGAGGTTGAGGAGGGGGGTTGAGGAGGGGGGTTGAGGTTGAGGAGAGGGGCTGTGGAAAGAGGTTTTGGAGGGGGGCTGAGGAGAGAGGTTTTGGAGGGGGGCTGAGGAGAGAGGTTGAGGAGTGAGGTTCAAGAGCGGGGTTTAGGATGAGGAGGGGGGTTGAAGATGGGGGGTTGAGGAGGGGGAGAGAAGGGAGGTTGAGGAGGGGGTTGAGGATGGGGGGGTTGAGGTTGTGGAGGTGGGTTGAGGAGGGAGGTTGAGGATGAGGAGGGAGGTTGAGGAGGGAGGATGAGGAGGGAGGTTCAGGAGGGAGGTTAAGGACGGAGGTTGAGGATGAGGAGGGGGGTTGAGGATGAGGAGGGAGGTTGAGGATAAAGAGGGGGGCTGAGGAGGGAGGTTTAGGATGAGGAGGGTGGTTTAGGATGAGGATGAGGATGGGGGGATGAGGACGGGGGGTTGAGGATGGGAGGTTGAAGATGAGTGGGTTGAGGATGAGGAGGGGGTTGAGAATGAGGAGGGAGGATGAGGAGGGGGGTTGAGGAGGGTGATAAGGGAGGGGGGAAGAGGCACATGGAAGAGAGAGGGGGAAGAGACACAGGGAAGGGAGAAGGGGGAAGAGACACAGGGAATGGAGAGGGGGGAAGAGACAGAGGGAATGGAGAGGGGGAAGAGACACAGGAGAGGGGAGAAGAGACACAGGAGAGGGAGAGGGGAGAGAGAGGGGGACACAAGAAAAGGGCACCCAAGAGGGGGGCACAAGAGGGACACAGGGGGGAAAACATTTCCCACCTTTGGCTTATACTCGAGTCACTCATTTTTCCCAGTATTTTGTGGTAAAATAGTTGCCTCGGCTTATACTCGGGTCGGCTTATACTCGAGTATATACGGTATGTATGTATATATATATATATATATATATATATATATATATATATATATATACTGTATATTTGTAGTGTAGTATAGGAGGCTTCAACACCCTGGTCCATCTAACAATCTTCCGGAGGATATCCCCGGAGAGTATGAGGATCCTGGAGCTGTGCTGCCATGCATAGTTAATAGGAGTTGCAGAGACAGAGGGCACAGAGGCAGACAGAGGGCACAGAGAGACAGAGGGCACAGTGAGAGACAGATGGCACAGAGAGAGACATAGGGCATACAGAGAGAGGGTGCAGAAGAGATTGAGGGCACAGAGAGAGACAGAGCGCAGAGAGAGGGCAGAGACAGAGGGCACAGAGAGAGACAAGGAGCACAGAGACAGGACACGCAGAGAGAGAGACAGAGGGCACAGAGAGAGAGACATAGGGCACAGAGAGAGAGGGCAGAGAGAGCACAAAGAGGACAGAGGGCACAAAGAGGGGGCACAACAAGAGCTTGTTACCATTATTTATGACGGGCACGTTACTAGTGTTATAATAAGTCTTCTAAGTTTCAAAGTGAGAGTACAGGATATACTTACAAAATGAGGAGTAAATTAACATGCAACTCTCAAAATTACATTTATTTGGCAACATGGAAATTTGCTAGCCATTAAGGCCTCTATCCTATGCCACCCATAAGCAAAAATCCAAGTGAATCACTCATAAATCACTACCCAGCTATCACATCATGCACGTAAATCGAACTCTCGAAAAGTGCCATCCTAGTGCTCAAAATATACCTAATAATTTAAGCCCTGTGTGCTTGTCACATTACTGTTTTCCAAATAACTATCACATGCCTTGCAGAATTATATACAAATATCTAAAAAAAAGTACCTTCAACACCTATTAAAGGCACAACAATGCCCCAGAGAAGCCTGGATGCCTAAAACCTAACATTGTGGTCGGAGCCTTCTCTCTGATAGCAGGTAGCTTTGAGGTATGGCTTATTTTTGCTACAACATCCTAGCCTGATTAGAGGGCCAGGAAGAGTGTAGAGTGAAAGAGAGAAGGAAAGGGTGGGTGGGTATGAGGAACGGGCGCTGAGAGTGATGCCCAGGTGGGGTTTATGTAGTGTGTGTAAGATCTGGCTCCTCCCACAACTACAGGTCAATTACATTAACCTGTGCTTTGTGGTCAGAGCCTTCTCTCTGATAGTAGGTAGCTTTGAGGTATGGCATATTTTTGCTACGAAATCCTAGCCTGATTAGAGGCCAAAAACTACATGAAAAATAGGTTAAGGTAATGAGTGCTTAATGGTGAGATAGACATTAAGGCTTAGCGGTGTTCAAAGGACGATGCGGAATGACAGGCCGGAGTATGTATACAGATCGGGACCCAACTGTATAAGGCATTGGCGTATGTGATGGTCGAAAGTTACTGTAGATAGAGGTTTGGCTGGAAACTGGTAACGGAGGAAGGTGGGATGGTTTGGAGTTTCGGTATGGACACCAGAGATTGTTTGTCTTATAGTAGAGAGATGTTTACGAGGTCTTTGCATGAGGATATACAGGGAGTGCAGAATTATTAGGCAAATTAGTATTTTGACCACATCATCCTCTTTATGCATGTTGTCTTACTCCAAGCTGTATAGGCTCGAAAGCCTACTACCAATTAAGCATATTAGGTGATGTGCATCTCTGTAATGAAAAGGGGTGTGGTCTAATGACATCAACACCCTATATCAGGTGTGCATAATTATTAGGCAACTTCCTTTCCTTTGGCAAAATGGGTTAAAAGAAGGACTTGACAGGCTCAGAAAAGTCAAAAATAGTGAGATATCTTGCAGAGGGATGCAGCACTCTTAAAATTGCAAAGCTTCTGAAGCGTGATCATCGAACAATCAAGCGTTTCATTCAAAATAGTGAACAGGGTCGCAAGAAGCGTGTGGAAAAACCAAGGCGCAAAATAACTGCCCATGAACTGAGAAAAGTCAAGCGTGCAGCTGCCACGATGCCACTTGCCACCAGTTTGGCCATATTTCAGAGCTGCAACATCACTGGAGTGCCCAAAAGCACAAGGTGTGCAATACTCAGAGACATGGCCAAGGTAAGAAAGGCTGAAAGACGACCACCACTGAACAAGACACACAAGCTGAAACGTCAAGACTGGGCCAAGATATATCTCAAGACTGATTATTCTAAGGTTTTATGGCCTGATGAAATGAGAGTGAGTCTTGATGGGCCAGATGGATGGGCCCGTGGCTGGATTGGTAAAGGGCAGAGAGCTCCAGTCCAACTCAGACGCCAGCAAGGTGGAGGTGGAGTACTGGTTTGGGCTGGTATCATCAAAGATGAGCTTGTGGGGCCTTTTCGGGTTGAGGATGGAGTCAAGCTCAACTCCCAGTCCTACTGCCAGTTCCTGGAAGACACCTTCTTCAAGCAGTGGTACAGGAAGAAGTCTGCATCCTTCAAGAAAAACATGATTTTCATGCAGGACAATGCTCCATCACACGCGTCCAAGTACTCCACAGCGTGGCTGGCAAGAAAGGGTATAAAAGAAGAAAATCTAATGACATGGCCTCCTTGTTCACCTGATCTGAACCCCATTGAGAACCTGTGGTCCATCCTCAAATGTGAGATTTACAAGGAGGGAAAACAGTACACCTCTCTGAACAGTGTCTGGGAGGCTGTGGTTGCTGCTGCACGCAATGTTGATGGTGAACAGATCAAAACACTGACAGAATCCATGGATGGCAGGCCTTTGAGTGTCCTTGCAAAGAAAGGTGGCTATATTGGTCACTGATTTGTTTTTGTTTTGTTTTTGAATGTCAGAAATGTATATTTGTGAATGTTGAGATGTTATATTGGTTTCACTGGTAAAAATAAATAATTGAAATGGGTATATATTTGTTTTTTGTTAAGTTGCCTAATAATTATGCACAGTAATAGTCACCTGCACACACAGATATCCCCCTAAAATAGCTAAAACTAAAAACAAACTAAAAACTACTTCCAAAAATATTCAGCTTTGATGTTAATGAGTTTTTTGGGTTCATTGAGAACATGGTTGTTGTTCAATAATAAAATTAATCCTCAAAAATACATCTTGCCTAATAATTCTGCACTCCCTGTAGTGCTACTGGAGATTTTGTCTAGCATCGTTGCTTGTATGGTAGGCTGGGTGACCGCTAGACTAGGAGTATGTCGGGGCATGAGCTGACGATGAGACCCGTGGGGGTCGATGCGTAGTCGTGATTATTTCATCCTGGAATAATGTTCAAAAAAGGACTGGCAGGAGATGCAAGATTAGACGTGGCAAGAAAATAGAAGGCTTTGTGGGGAAAAGGGACCGTTCGTTCCAGTTTGGAAAAAAGTCTGCGCACATGCGGAGATCTGCTTGTGCTTCCCTGTGTAGGCGAATTGGTGAGAAGCTTGCTAGCTGGACCTTTAAGAGGCGATTGGAAATGGAGGCTCTTCCTTGGGGTAGGATAAATGAGGCGAAGTGTAAATGGTCTAGGGGGGACTGGAGCTCCTGGATGGAGCATGTAGATGAGGTATTGAAAGCAGAGGGTATGTTTTATACGTACCAGCTTGTTGGCTGGGAGACTTGACTCCATGGTAGAGGTGTGAAGGATGATCCCCAGGAGTTCGATCCTGTGGCTGGGTCCTTTCGTTTTGAAGTGCGGTGTTGAGGCTGAGGAGAGGGGTTTTGTAAGAGGGCCCGGGTAAGGGAATAGTGGGATTAAGACAGAAGCCAGTGGAATGCAGGAGTGACAAGCAGTGTTGGCATACTGCTGCCTTGACTCCGGCAAAGCGCCAGCAAACTAGCACATGGTCCAAGGCAGACCAGTCTTTTGGGTAAATGAATAGGGCTCTGTCGGTGGCTGCTTTGGCTGTGAAGGACCCATGGTAGTCATCGTAATTCTGGCCTCTGTACTTGAGAGACAAGTCCACCACTAGGTACGTGTAATCGTCCGGTTCTTGAAGTCTGGATGGATAAGCCTGGTAGTATCATGGGTGGCGTGGAAGATCTTTCACCATTGAATTTAAAGCTGGGCCTCATCGACTTGCATGGGATTGTGCGTCACTGGAGTCTCAAGACGACAGATACGAGCACGGACAGAAGAGACGGACGTAGCGAAAACAATGGATTTTGGCCAGCTGGTCGGTCGTAATTGACGTGTGGTTGCGGTGCTTGGTGTAGATCCGGTATAGCTCGGTCTTGCGGGCGGAAGCTGGAGAAGGACGTCTCTGTTCATTAATTCTTAGGCCAGACAGGGCATGGTCCACGCCTGGAATGATGAATGGCTATTGGCCAGGGATGGTGGCTTAGGTAGAGAAAACTGCGCTTGAGAAATGACGCTTTCGGTGTTGGAGTGGGCCTGTTTGGCCATAGTTTTGTCTGTAGTGGCCTAGGGGAGCAGATGAGGGTTATAGGGTGGATGAGAGCTGAGAGAAGTGGTAGTGGATGGTTGGGTTTGTGTGGCTAGGAATGAGGTGCTGGTAGCCTCGGTATGACCTAAACAGGGTTTGAAAGAAAAGTAAACGTGACTGCCAAATCAGGTTTGAAAGGAGGTGAGTGTAGAAGTGATATGAGGTTGATGGCGGCTGATAGGGAAGCGCGTCATGAGTGATTTCGTTGAGGCGACTGGGCGGTGGTAAAGCGGAGCAACCGGGATTCGTTCATAGACCCTCGAGGGACATTGATCGGGTATAGCTCGGCCTTGCAGGCGGAAGCTGAAAAGGGGACGCCTCTGGCCATTAATTCATGGGCCAGACGGGGCACGATCCATGCCCAGAATGATGAAGGGCTATGGCTTGGGATGGTGGCCTAGATGGTGAAGACTGTGCTTGTTAAATGATGCTTTCAGCTTTGAAGTGGGCCTGATCGGCCATAGTAGTGGCCTAGGAGAGTAAACAAGGGTTATATAATGAATGAGAGCTGAGGGGAGTGATAGTGGATGGTTGGCGATTGTGCAACTATAATTGTGGCGCTGATTGCCTTGATGTGACCTACGCCGGGTTGGCAGGTTTGAAAAGACAAGGAAACGTGACCGCTGAATTAGGTTTGAAAGTAGGTTAGCGTCAAAGGGATATGAGGTTGATGGCAGCTGATAGGGAAGCACGTCATGAATGATGTCATTGAGGTGACTGAGTGGTGGTAAGGGGGGTGACCGGGATTCGCTGGTCGATGGTGACCCTCGTGGGGTCGGCACGAATGAGATGGAAGTGGACATAAGGACAAATGGCGGAGTTAAGTGATGGAGCTGATCATCTAGAGTGGCTCGGAATTATATGACTTTGGCGGATGACTTGTTTATTTTATTTTGGGGAGCGGAAGGTTCGAGTTGGGACATGGATGGTTTGGAATGGAAGAGAACAGAACTGTGAAGTCCTGGTAGGGGAAAAAGGGTTATGCCAGGAGTGTGGTTACGACGGTGGCCTGGCAGCTAGATAGGACAACTGGGATGGACGTTTGATAGCAGGAGGGGCTGTGGCGAGGGCATGGTAGTAAAAAGGAGGCACGTGGGACCTGTCCATGCTGAAAAGGCTATTGGATCCATGGAGAGCAAATACTGAGAGTATGCCCGTGTATTGATATCTCTTGATTGGTGCACTGAAGACTTAAAGCTCCACTTGCTAAGTATCTGGCGGGCGGGGGAGCTACTGAATGAATAATTAGTGGTTTATGGAAAGGTGATCTGGCTGTCCTAGGAGCGTATACAATAGTGAAGGTTAAATGCCATAGTGTTACTATGACAAATGTTCCTCAGGTCCAAATCTGTTTTGAGCTTTGTAGAAAGTGCTTTTTTCCAAAGCACCCTACAAGATTGGAAGCTTGCTACTTACAATCTAAAGGGAATGGAATAGGCAGAAGCCTGGGCAAGAATAGACAGATAAGGAATAGCAAGGGTCAGGAAGGGAGTGAAGATTACTTAGGTAGGAAGACATGCAAAGTTAGAATGATCTCCATATAGAAGGAAAAGCAAATTATTTCATTGAAAGCCATTTGAGGTGAGTGGCTCTGGTATGTAATATGTTACAGAAAGTATAACGTGCAAATGGGAATGTAAGGTGCGGGGCCTTGGGTAGGAGATATATATCCAGAAGCCAACAGATGGTTATGTGGGAGGCATGATGTAGAAAGGTTGAGAAGAAGAGCTGGAGGAAAAGGCAGGAGGTTACGAGGAAGAAAAAGGCAGGAGAATACATTGTGTAAAGGATTAAATAGGAATAGTTAGCAGGTGTTGTTAATTGATTAATTGATCAGGTGTAAGAAATCTGAGAGACTCAATAAAAGAAAAGTAACCAGGGGCAGGTGGGTGAGCGGCAGTGGGGGAGGGAAGTTGCAGGATCAGAGAGAGAGAGAGAGACAGAGGCCCAGAGGTAGTGTGGACACTGAAATAGAATATGAGAAGGATGTTATTTCACAGATAAGAAGCAATAAAACTAGGCTTTGGGGGTGGGTAAGCAAGCAAGATAAGAGGGGTTTCAGACCAAAGCATGGGTACAGATTTGCTCAGTGAAAAATAAAAAAAAACTAAAATAACATATCAGAAAAACAGTCAAACAAGACAAATATTGATAGTAAGTTGCATACAGTAAAAGATAAGATGTCTCCACAGTGTAGTTAGATACCTTCATAGAAACCTCCAGGGATTGTGTTTGGTTGCAGGATCAGAGAGAGTGAGAGACAGAGGCCCAGAGGTAGTGTGGACACTTCAGAGAAACTTCCAGGGAGTGTGTTTGGTTGCAGGATCAGAGAGAGAGAGGGAGACAGAGGCCCAGAGGTAGTGTGGACACTTCAGAGAAACTTCCAGGGAATGTGTTTGGTTGCAGGATCAGAGAGAGAGAGACAGAGGGCCAGAGGTAGTGTGAACACTTCAAAGAAACTTCCAGGGAATGTGTTTGGTTGCAGGATCAGAGAGATCCTGCAACCATTGTATGCTAATCATTGTATGCTAAACTATGTCCCCCCCATTGGTCCACAAGGACTCCTATTGTCTACTACTCCTGTATGGGGCAAATTATGTTTACCCTCCCTTTGACGACACTCCAGCGAAGATCATCGACACCCTGGTCCTCATTCTTCAGCCCTAGATATGTGGGCACATCCGAGTTGCTTGAAGTCGGACCTGTTCTATCTCGATTGAAGACCCTCCATCCTCATCTTTTATCCACGGAAATGCTATATCACCGATTGAGCTGTGAATGGACCTTATTATGACCTCTACCAACCCTGGATGCCTACTGAAATGTCATGGTGGATTGAGTGTATATTTATATTTTATACTAAATTAGTGTTCTTGTACAGAAAAACATTATTGCAGGTTTTCTTCTTTTTGAGCAGTGTATTTTACATAGTTTCTATTTCTGAAGATGGAGGCTGCATAGACAGTTTAAACCTACCTTTGGCCACTTGAGACTCAATTTACTTATTTACTTCATCTACTTCTCTACTTTTATATATATATATATATATATATATATATATATACTTAAATATGTATTTTCTGTGAGTACGCGGCTGGTGAGGTGCTCTCATAAGCCCCATAATATTTATTTATTTTCTTTTGTTTGAAAGAAAATAGTGATGTGTACCTTCCACAGGTACCAAAATTGAATCCTTTGTAAGGTATTTATTTTCAGACTTTGCTTTCAGCATATTATATGTTCTACAATACGATGCAAGATGTATTCATAACTATAATAACAACCAATGAAATCCCCATCCTAGGGCCTCATTCAATTGTGATTTGGCCAATTGAATAGGGCTCTATATAAGCCAGAACATATGTTTTACAGAAGTTTTTAGTTAGTGAAGACCTTGCTTTTGGATAAAAGTTCACTAACTAAAAACTTATGTAAAAATAAATATGCTACGTGCTTATATAGAGCCCTATTCAATTGGCCAAATTGCAATTGAATGAGGCCCCCGGTGTCACATTTTCCCCTCTTAGAAAAATAAATTAAAGGTAAGGCCTAAATAAAGTTAGAAATAACACATTACCTATAAATAAGGATGTTTGGAATTGGTTACAATAAAAAAAGGAATACAGGATTATTTACTTTACATATTGTTATTTTAGCCTCCTAAAAATGAGGCAGCAAGGGTTCAAATTATTGCAGAAATGAAACGTATGCATATAAACAAACATATTTGCAACTAGTTGTTATTAAATAAATTGAGTGGAAGTGATAGATAATTGTGAAGATTCTTTTTTTAAGCATAAATGATTTGATAAAACCTTTTCTCTCTCTAAACCTCGAGGGCATTAATTAACTCTCACAGTGGTGGCGATGAAGAGAGCTTGCCCAGTTTGTTTTCATGTCCATAAATAAAAATAGTTGGAGTGAAGGAGGTCCTTTTTATGATAATTTGTGATTGAAAACAGGCTCAATCATCTAACACTTCCACTCAAAGAATTTCCTGGTAATGATTCACTTTAGAAAAAAAATCAATACAACATATAGCTAGTTTTTCATGCTCTTTAAGAATACCAAAAAACATAACAACTTGATGTTGGGGTGTCCTTTTAACATGCTCTGCTTTTTGGGCCTCCACGATCACACACATTAGTTTAACGTGTCTGGGAATGCCTGTTGATCACTCCACTCTAAAAGGTATCTAAATAGAAGCTTTGTTTAGATAGCTTTGTCAGGAACATGGCCTGAAACCCTGGCACTGAAAGGGTTAAATCAGATCATTAATTAATTCTCATAGTGGGATGTGATTAGCAGGAAGAGAATGTCCATAGTGAACCGGTGGGAATGGTGAGAGTGAAATCAGGTCAAGCAAATTCATCCTGTAATTCATTGCCCCATTAACTGTTCCCTTCTTCATAGCTTCAGTCCAGTCCTTCTTACTGCCATTAGGTATCCCCTTTGCCTGTTGAGCTGCCCTATTTTCATGCCCTCTTTTCCAGAGCTGAATATTGAGGACCAGGGCTTCGATGATCATCTCTGAAGGCCGGCAAAAGGATAGATAATGTATATTCCACCACCCCTTACAGTTTTAATTAACTTTTTTTTTTGTACTTTAATGTTAGACACTATGAGGGTGGTACTCGTAGAGATCCCATGTGGACAATACACATACTATTGGGGTCCTTATGGAATTCCATGGTATAGGAGTTACATTTTCATACCATGGTCATACTTTAAAATACCATAGGGGTCCAATCATACTTTAAAATATGGACCTCTATGGTGTAGTGGTTACATTTAGTTGCCATTGTTCTTTAAAATATGGACACCCATGGTGTAGTGGTTAAATTTAGTTGCCATGGGAGTCCACAGAGACCCCCATGGTGTTAATAGGCCCTACATTTGTTTCAAGGCTTAGGGAGCTTAATGGCCCAAGTCTAGTGGTGCATCCCTGGTCCCTGCAAGCCTTGGTGGCAACCTTTCTGGCACTACATGCCTAGTGAGGTTCCTGGGGGTTTTGATGAGCCCTGCAGGTCTAGTGGGGATCTCCAGGGGTCTCTATACATACATATATACAGTAGAATGGAAAATAAAATGGACATCTGTTTACTCCACACAGAGCAGACTAGTGCATAGTAATCTGAAGATCAAAATTAAGCAATTTAATGAAAGGTAACAGGCAGCAGTTAGCACGCTCACACTACTACTAATCTGTTTTCTAAAAGACAATGAGGCCAGACGTGAGGCATGCCCTTATATAAGAATTTTTAAAATGTAGGTCCTGAAATCCACTCTAAAGTTGAGGGAAATTCCTCTCATTGACCACAGCCTAATCTTATAGCTGTAGCTCCTCCCCTTCATTCTGATTGGCAGATGCATCCAGCCCACATTGCTGCAGACCAGAGAGAATGTGCTAATTTTGTCGAAGTTTTCTTTCCACAAATTTTCACTTGTGCTCTGGTCTGGGACTGTCTCATCATCATGCATAAAAATACACACAATGTAGCTAGCCACAATAAATACATAAATAAGTGGTGCGGTAACAAATACAGTTAATGCTAGCATATATATTATATTAAGGAAAAGGTAAGAGGCCAGCTCAAACACTGAAGAAAGAAAAACAAAAATAAGTATAATAAAGATATGTGTTTAATTGTAAACCAGTCCATATTTTCCATTTCCTTGTAAACTAGGGGTTTCTATTGATTGTGATGAAAGCACTGGCAGTTTTAGTTGCCACATTCCCATTGTGCATATATAACTTTCCTCACCATTTAAATTCCCCTCCTACCTCAGTAAGTTGATGAGCAGAAAACAAAATGGCTGATTCCATTGCAGCATAGTTGCCTACAAAAGGTTACAAATTAGAGGTTGTAAGTCTTTCTAATAGCATTGTTTACTATTTTCAAGTGTAGATCATGAAAACATTATGTTTTAAATATAGGACTACAGTGTTTTTATTAAAGTGACACAGGAGAGGTTCAAAAATTATATTTTTTTAAACCATGGATAATAACAAGTACTTTAGGAATAGAATGTTATTAAAATATTTGCATTTCCGTACGGTGCATTTACATTAAAGTTGACATTTTTAGTTGTCTGCCAGCCTTTCTGATCTGCCCACAAACACACATTATAATATGTTGTTAATGAGAGAACATTGGCATTAATTATCAGTTAGACCCTGAGGTATTAGGTCCATTGTATTAAGTGTAATTGCCTGCACATTGAGCATGTCTAGATTATTGTTGTGAAGATAATTGTATTGACAACAATAGACCCAGCATCATAGGGACATGTCAGTAATTAATGGCAAAGATCTCTCGTTAACAAGATATTAGAATCTAAGTTTGTGGGTGGATCAGAAAGGCAAACTGACAGATAATAAACTTCAATGTTAGCTTACTGTAAGAATATGCAATTAACATCAGTTGATAAAGTAATTCTTAGGGTTTTAAATTTTGTAATTTCTTATGTTTGTTCACTTTAACAGGAAGGTCAGTTGGATAAGGACAAGTGTTGTAAACATGGCAACTGGGAGACGGAGGTATTTTTGGCTTTAGGGTTTTTTTTCTCTCTAAATGTTTAGATGTATTCTATTGACTCCAGCTCGCAATTTACCTCCTTAAGCCTAAACTCATAAACCCTGACTTTTTATGTCTGATATCAGAGGGAGTGATCATATGATCTGACAATATTTAAGCAAGCCTGTGATTTATTTCTTAGACACAGTCAATAGCAAATGAGACCGTCATCATGACGTCAGTAAAACATGGAAGTTACAAGTAACCTGCAATCAGAGGCGAATAATTAATTGGTACCAATAAGTAATATTTGCTGATAGGGGCTACAATCAAGCACTCTAGAAATCTATAAAATGCATTAGATCATCTGTTTTAGTCCATGTGGGTTTCTTGGTATCTATTAACTCCTTGAGCCCAGGGATCAATAGTACTCAGAAATAACATTTAAAAATGATATTTTTTAATAGCATATTTGTGGGGGGTGAGAGAAGTTGGAGACAAACAGGGAAGAAAGGAAGAAAAATGGGAATCGGAGAAGGAATGGGAAGAGGGTGGTAAAAAGGAGAGAGGAGAAGACAAATGAGTATGGGAGGATAGGGGAGGGGAGAGAAAAGAGGGTAGAATGTGGGAGAAAAAAGAAGAGAAGGGGAAAGTGAGGAGGGCACAAAAGAGGAGGGAGGGAGGGGGGAGTGAATGAAGGGAAAGTGGATGGAAGGAGAGGGGGAGAGACAGTAAAGGTGATAAAGGAGAGGAGAGTGAAGGGGTAGAGAAAATGAAAAAAAAAGGGAGAAAGGATGGGAGAAGATAGGGAGAGAGAGGAAAAGGGAGGAGCAGTAAGAGGGGCCATGGAGTCATAAGGGAAGTGGGGGTGACGGAGGACTGGGATGGGCTGCTGGGGCAATAGACGATCACTGAAAGCCAAGAGAAGGCCACTGGAGGACTGAGGGGCCATGGGGCCAGAAAAGGGAGTGTGAGGGCCATAGGAGGGTGTGGTAGGACCAGGAGGGGTTGTGAGGGCCTAGTTGCCTTGGTGGTAACTCCGCCCCTGCATAGACAAAAGTCATTTTGGGGGGAAGACTAGAAGAGGAGTAGCTTAAATGACCATTGAAGTTCAAGAAAGAAAGGCACTTGATATATGTATTAAAATGACAACTTTAGCAGCTATGTAAGTCTTAATAATAAAAACATTTTTATAGAAAATTGGATTTTTTGAATATTCTAGACATAAGTACAGGCATTAGTGTAAGAACTGGAGGGGGGGGGGAGTTGTGGGGGACATTTCCCCCCAGATTTGTCTATCTTTGCATGCATGTATAGGTTGTAAGTCTGCAATTTTCAATGCTGCAGGGTGGTTTGGGGAAAGCACCATGGACACTGGATTCGAGGCTCAAAGACAGGGCTCTCCTTGCTTTGTTATGCTTTGATTTGTATTTATTTATATTTGCCTGGAACTTATCTTATGTACAGCACTACAGAATATGTCGGCGCGTTATAGATAAACAATAATAATAATTTTATGGCCTGTATATACAATGAGCTGTATCCCACCCCCAGAATTATTCTGGCTCCTACAGAGCTGAATCATGAAGGTGTGTATTCTAGCTCTCAGTAAAAAAGAGGGGTGGGAAAGGAGAGAACAGGAAACCTTTGTTAAGATAACCGGATAAGATTAAAATTGACATCTGTTGTAGAGAATACAAATATCCGTACATTATTTGGTGTATATATATATGTAGCATTCATCACTTTTGTAGCACTTGTGAACTTTAGCTCTGGAACAGTTTTTATTCCATTGCAGGCTGTGAGGTATGAAACAGTTCATTATACCTTTTACTTATAAATTAATTGTTTTTTATTCTATAACTGCAAACAAGTCATTCTTCCCATAATAAATTGTTCTCAGGAGACAATCAACAATTATTTTAGTCTAATTATTTTAGCAAAGATAACAAGTAGGGGTGCTTGTACGCAGATAATGTGACGTACCAGACATTCTTGACACATGCAAACTACATGTGTAACTACTTATTGCATTTCATAATTTAAATAATATCTTATTGGCTGTTGCTGGGATGTGCCATTTTTTATAGAGGGGGTAATGGATTATACCATGTTCTTAATGTAGGCCAAAATAGAAAGCTATGTTGTTTATGTTTGTTTTCAGTCAGTCAGTCAGTCAGCTGCAGCCATTTTGGATGTTTTTTGTTGCTGACCCACGTTTTGTTTAAATAAAATCTGATAATAAGACTCTATTTTTTGGTATCATGACTGGGTTTTGGAGTAAAATGTGGTTTGTGGGTATGATTTTTGCTACAACACTCCACCACCACATGCCTTCCCCTTTGTTTGGCCCACAAGCAGACACAGCTGCCATGTATTATGGATGCAACCTTTTATTTTTCTACTTAAAAACTAGCTGTATTACTTTTTTTCTGCTTAATTATGCTTGAGCATTTTCTACACTGTTCAGAGGTTCTTTAATTCAATTTACTGGAACAAAGCCACACTAAGACCACTAGATGGCAGCCTTTAACAAGACTGAGCAAATGTTTTCCATTATACGAAAGTGAATATGCAGATTTTCATATAAATAGCATTGTTGCAAGAGTAGTTAGCAGAGATTAAACATTTAATATACTCTTCACGAGAAAAAGTTCTGCAGTGTTTAGAATGTGCTCTTTTACTTACAATACATGTTTAATACATTTTGGTGCATAGTGCATATAGTGACTTCAGTGTCCTTTAATAGGCATTTGTGTGCAATGGGGAATGAACTGCTAAGTGTACATTGTAAATTAAACAAAAAGCCTTCTCCTCTCCCCTAAACCCTAACCCCTAACCCTAAAGCTAGGAAATTGACTAAAATGTTGTCCGAAATTGACTAAAATCTCAGTTGTGCCACCTAGGAAAGGTCCAAAACCTTTTCTGTTTCACAGTCATACCTGTCACTATTTCAGGGGTGTGTGATGAGTAATTTGTGTGTTGAATATGAGTAGTAATGAAAATCAATCCATTCTGTAGAAAGAGGAGCTTATTGGTTTGGTCTTTGCTGCCATCTAGTGGAGAGAAATACGTGTGACACTAATTAAGTCATATTCCTTGATAAATAAGGGAACATCAGGTATCTGAACCAGAGTTCGCAAAAGGCCCAAAAAACTGGAGGCCAGTGTGTCAGAAATGAAGGGCCCTATGCCTATCCCTGAAAAAATCACTTACAAGTGCCCTAATGGCAGAGTAAATACCCCATCCCTTAAACATTGTGAGAGAACTCCCACAGGTCACTGCTCCAGGTGAACTTCACGACACAGGCGAAAAGAAAAGCATAAGTCTCCATTGATTTTTGCGCTAACAAAAAAATTATGAGTTAGACCGTTAGACTTTGACACCCAAACCCTTCGCTAATAAGATTTTACGGATCACTCACAAATAAGGGCAGTGTCGCATCTCAAAAAGCAGAAGAAGGTTTTACGAGTACCACTCGCAACTGAGTCCCTCAGAAGCATTTAAAGTGACAGTATAGCACAAAAAGCACTACAAAATTATGAATTTTCAACATTTTTTGACACTTAACAATCCGATATAAACATATGTGTAATAAAAAAATATGATATGTTGGCTTTAAGCCCATTTTATGATACAAAATCCAGGGTAACAAACAAGCCAGTACCCAAGGGGTTAAAACACATCACAAAACAACCTTGCCTTGGAACAAATGCGCTGATACATAGTCTATAAATATATCATATTTTAAAAATAAACACATTGTCATTTATTGAACCTATAAATACAATTGTCACATATTTTTTATATCAAAATAGATTAATAAATAAAAAAACACTATATATATATATATATATATATATATATATATATATATATATATATATATATATATATATATTTATATATATATATATATATGTATATATATTTCATTGCCATAGTCAGTTACGGCAGTTGTTACGGCACCTTCCACTCATTAGAAGATTTATGACGTTTACATTTCCTATTGATTCCTAGAGCCCTATCTCATCCGTAAAGCTTGGTTTGGCTGCTCCCTGCACAGAAATCTGTTGCGTCTACAGAGCAGGATTTACAGCTGGGGTCGGAGTGCTCTAATCTGGGAGAGTGAAAGATTTACATTAGTGTAGAAGTTAGGGGGAAAAGTTACTGCAGCCGATTTACGGCAGTGCCCTAAGTTAGAGCATCTGATTTACATGGGACTCTAAATTTCAAACAGAAAACGGTTCTCATCTCTCCATCTCTCTCCTGTCTTGTAAAACTATTCCTGTCCTCCTATATTCCAGCCCAAAAAGGGGAAGGTACAAAGCCAAATACAAGAAAGTAATGACAATTTAGAACAGCTCTAAAAATACCAACACAAGTAAAATAAACAACCCACAATCTTTAATAATTATATTCACAAATATATTATCAATACAGGTCACATATAAAATGGACTATCTAGAAACAAGGTAAATAGAAAAAGAAAAATTAAGTATATGAAATGATTACCTTCCAGACCTGAAGAAGGTTTGATACATGAAACGTGTTATGAAGTGTTGAGCATTGAGTTTGAGGTTGTTTTATGAGAATCATATCATGTATCGGAGACTGGTGTGTGACATCTTATCAGCTCCATATGCAGGTGATGAGACGGGGCCAGCGAGGCTTTGTTTTGTGCACTGGAGGAACCAGTCTTGATCCTAGGACAAACCTACCTTGTGGACGCTCCCCAGCCATGTCTGGATATCAGCCCAGCACTGGACCAGTCAATGGTCACTAAAAGATTTCAAGGCTGAATGAGCAGGAGCTGTAAGATGGACATAGTCTTACTGAGTAGGCATTGTGATGTTAACTGTGCACATTGTGATGCAAGCAGGGTGCCTGGTTGGTATAAACAGCAAGCCTGGTAATGGCTGAACTCTCTCAACCAGTGAGCAGCTCACCTGGATGAATGCAAACCTTCATCCTGGTAAGCTGCTCACAACATCTAAACCACAGATCTACTGACCCGTTTAGAAACAGATATACAGATTTTGGAACATTTTAGCACAAGTGCTAATATAGTAAAGAAGCTTTAACTAAACATTAATATTTCCACTTCTACAGAGGAAGGGGTTAGCACCTATAATGCTATAGTTATGTGCGAGAATGGATATTTGGAAGCATTGGATATCAGTGGATGGCAATCTAAAGATGGTCTATTGAAAGAGATGATTTGTTGGTTTGCTATAGGCTGCCATCTAGTGGTAGGATTTTATAAAATGCCTGTGGAAATGACACTGATACAATATAAAGAGTCTCATTCAATTAAGCCAAATTGCAATAACGTGAACCCATAATGCAGCCCGTAAATGTAACAGATATTCAATCGGTACTTTTAGTTACTCACATTCCATTTGTGAGTTACAGGCTCAAAAGCATTACGGTTGTCAAAAACGTAACTCCTCCATTTATTTTTCAAACAATTTTCAAATTTTTCATGTTACCATTGCTAAAGACGCAAAATCGATATTCAGTTACAAATATTCAACAAGCCCACAGATGCCTTGAAACGTGTAAATGGCAAAAGTATCAAAAAAGTACAAGATAGGACTCGCAAGTGGGTTAAACATCTGTTTGTATCACTGCAAAAGCAAATAAACACACACTACCATACTTAAAAATACTGGGAAAGCAATGAAAGACAGAATTAATTAGAAATAATTGCACAACAGTCTCAAGCTCGCAAATCTGCAATAAAAATAATTTAACTTTTATTTCTGTGGTATATTAATCTTGGGAATCAAGGAGTTAATACATATCATGGAACCCGCATGGAGTAGAAGAATTGCTTTAATGAATTTTATTGATTTCTACATTGCTGGATTGTGAGACTGATCAAAATGTGTACTTCTAAACACTAATTAATTGTAGTATTAACTCCATGTTTTACTGATGTCATGATGACAGTCTCATTTACTATTGGCTGTGTCTAAGAAGTATTGCAAATGTTTAAAAAGTAAATTACGGGCTTGCTTAAATATTGTCAGATCATATGATCATGCCCCCTGAAATCATATTTACGAGCTCATGGTTTGGGTGTGCAGGCTGTGAGAGGACAGTTGCGAGTTAGAGACAATTGAATACATCTAAATGTTTAGAATTTTTTTAACCCCCAGCAGAAGTTCAGGAGGCAATTGCGAGCTTGCAGTTGAATGGCTCAAAGTCAGGGGACACCAGACTTCTGGGCCAGATGAATGATAGGGAAACATTCCGTACATTTGTAGGCTGGACCCTAGAAAGCCAGTGCACTCTAGACAAAATTGTTACTATTAAACATCAAGTACTGTAGGTCTCCAGGAAAGAAGTTCCCATCATAGTCATATACAAAAACTATTTTGACGACCTCCATTCACAAAAAGACAATTGGGAAACACAGTAAGTGCCGGGTCTCCTTTTTTGGAGCCCCTAGGCAGTGAAGTGGAGGAGCCCCTGCGAGTGAGTAGGCAAGGTATGCTCAGACCCATTTTTTCCTTTTCTGTGCGTATAAGTTTCTTAACTTGTTGTAACTCTCTTGTTCTATGTGGTTACCCCCTAGTAGCCAGTCTATGAACTGCAGCATTTTTTTTTTTCTAAGCCAAGAACCACTTTTTTTTTTTAAAGTGACGCCCCTCACAGGGAAGCGCCCCTAGGCGGCTGCCTACTTGGCCTAATGGGTAATCCGCCAATGAACACAGTAATACTTTTTTTAACAAATGTCTTAATATTTATACAACAATTTTTTATAATAAAAAAGCATATAACAAACAAATAAATAATAAGTGACAATATATTGCATGTTCTTTGTTGAAGAAAAACAAAAAAATTACACTGAAATAATAATAATTTCTTTTAACAAAATCAACCAGTTATGTCTCTTTAATGGTCATATTGATCCACAGACTTGCACATTAGTTTTACCTTTTTTTTGTTTTGATCAAATTTATTTAGTATTCAATTATTTTATGTGTCCAGTCAATATTTTCCAAATGTATACTTCTGATTATTAGTGCAACATTTTATTTGTAGAGATTGTTTATGTTCTATGATATTGCAATACACTGAAATGTCTTCAATGATTTTCTCTATTTTGTCTATTACATTATATCATAATAGCTGTGAATCAGTGAGTACAATGAGTACCAACACAGAGACACTAGCTTTGGGGAGCTAGGTAACATGCTATCAAGATGCATTTCTTATTTAAGCTGTACTCAATAAATTGAGGTTGTCCAGGACATTCATATATTAAAATAATTGGGAATAGTATCAGTAGCTGTGTACGACATTTTCCCCATAATACATATTGCATTTAATGTACATTCAATTGCAATTTTGCCAATTGAATAGGGCTCTAAATAAGCACATAGCATATATTTTTTAAAGAAGCTTTTAGTTAGTGAAAACCTTGCTTTTGGATAGATGATTACCAACTAAAAACTTATTTTAAAAAAATATGTTATGTACTTATTTAGAGCCCTATTCAATTGGCCAAATTGCTATTGAATGAGGGCCTAACTACGCAAGTGGAATACAATTTCACTTGAATCTTCTAGCTATTGCACTCTTAGTAGCATGTATACAGAGTTTGAAAGGTTTTGCCATGACATATTTAATCAGCAATACTTTATATCCACTTTCAGATTTTTAGTCAAAATGTCAATCAGAATCTTAGTCATATTTTTCCAAATGTTCTGGACAAATGGGTATATGTCTAATGTGCATTGAATGTTACATTCCCTAGGAAAGTTACTTAGGTTTGTTACGGCATAACTGGAGTATAGTACATGTGGCGAAAGACCTTATTCGAGAATTCTTGTAAACTATAATTATCCTAGATTTTTAAGTAGCGTATTAGGGAAAGACATAAAACTAAGAATGTTTATCTGTTATTATACAATGTTTACTCACAGCGACTGGCGAATGTAAGCAATTACAGGCGAGTGAACATTGTTACAATTTTATATTTAAAATGTCATGGATGTAAATGTGTTCACCACTACAAGCAAGCAAATACAATGGTACCTCGGTTTAAGTCGTTAATCCGTTCCGGACGGCACAATATGAACTGAAAAGAACTACCGCGGTAGCATTTCCCATAGGAATCAATGTAAATTGAAATAATCTGTTTTGGACCCCAGATTTTTTACATTTTCTCACATTTTATTTTGAACAAATCCTTAAAACTAAACAGGCATTACTAAGCAACAATAATTACATCAAATAACATAAACTTTAACATCACTTTAACTGTACTGAGAACACATAATAGAAAATGTAACTTCACTTTAACTCTACAATTCTGAGAGGACTTGAGGGCCCAGTGGGATGGTGGCAATGTAGAGGAAGAGAAGGAGGAGACAGGATATTGCTTGGAATGGGAGTCCTCTTCCATTGAATCAGCAGGCACAGGGGATGTTTGTCCTTTATGTCTCTTACACCCTGCTGGAGACTCTGCTGGAGACTGTGATGTAGGCAGCTTCACTAGAAACCTATGAAGGGAAACTTGGCTTCGGCCTTTTTGCAAAATGTTTCTGAAGTGAGACGTTGCTTTATCATTAAACAAGTTCACAACACGGCTTCCTTGAGCTTTGTCAGGATGTTAGTGTTCAACAAAATTTTGTAATTCAGCCCATTTAGCACACATTTCTTGGACAAGTTCAGTAGGTGCTTCCTCCCTTCCCTCCTCTTAACTTCCTCCTGCTGCTCTCTCTGAAGTTCCTGCAGCTCCTCAGTGGTGAGCTCTTCTCTGTGCTCCTCCACTAGCTCTTCATTAGTCACCTCCAGGCCCATGGACTTGCCCAGAGACACAATGTCATCCAATATTCTCCTAGTTTACCGAAGCTCCAGCTTCTGGCCACAATTTCATCCAGCCAGAGTTCATGGTCTTGTGAGAGACCTTGTGCCAGGCCTTATCAGAGTGACACATTGGAGGATATTGAAATGGTCCTTCCAAAATTCTCTGTGTGTCAACTGAGTATCCAAGGTCACCCCAAAGCATCATCAGAAGAGGGCCTTGTTCTACAGCTTCTTAAAGTTGGAGATTACCTGCTGGTCCATGGGCTAGATCAGAGGAGTTGTGTTAGGGCACAAGAACTTCACAGTTATGAACTTAAAGTCCTCCAGCAAGTTGTCCAACATACCTAGAGGTTGAGCAGGAGCATTGTCCATAATTAACAGAGCCCCCAGAATATTTCTCAACAGTTAGGCCAACCACTTTGTACATCCATTCAGTGAAGAACATTCTGGTTACCCAGGACTTTCTGTTGGCCCTTCACATAACACTTAAGTTGCTTTTCTGCACGTATTCCCTCTTAAAAACTCTGGGGTTCTCGCTGTGGTTTTGATTCTTAAATCCCAACTATCATTACTGAGCACCAACAGAGTTAGCCCAGAAGTGTAGCCAGGGGGCCAGAGGGGCGAAGCGCCCCGGGCACCACCTCTTTGGGGGAGGCAAAAATGCTCCCACCTGCCCCCCACCATCCATGGCTCTCATTGCACTCCCCCTGCTTCCTGCTCTCTGCTTGTGTCTGCTGGCAGGGGTAGGGGTCAGCAGAGGGAAGAACCAGCAGATCAGTAGCACGGAGCAAGAGCAGGAGGTAAGAGACAGGCAAGCGGGAGGGGGAGACATGGAGGGAGAGGGGGAGACATGGGGGGAGAGGGAGACATTGGGTAGAGGGAGAGGCATGGGGGAGTGATGCCAAGGGAAAGAAGCAGCAATATGGAGGGAGAGAGAGGCAAGGGGGAGATATGAAGGGGGAGACATAGGGGCATTGGAAGGCATGGGGGGGACATGGAGGGAGGGGGAGACATGGGGGTAGAGGGAGAGGCATGGGGTAGAGAGGCAAGGGGAATGAGGAAGACACATGCAAGAGAGAGAGGCAAGGGCAACACATGAAGAGAGAGGAGGAAACATGGAGGGAGGGAGAGGCATGGGGAGAGAAGGAAACATGGAGGGAGGATGAGACATGGGAGGAGAGGGGTATACATAAGGAAAGAGGGGAAATCAATGAATAGAGAAAGAGTCAAGGGGCAGGGAGAGAAAGAGAGGGAGAGAGAGAAAGAGAGAGGGATAGAATGAGTGAGGGAAGAGAGGGACAGAAAGAGAGAGGGAGAGAAAGAGAAGGGGAAAGAGAGAAGGGTGAGGGAGAGAGAAAAATAGTGGGGTATAGGGAGAGAAAGGGAAAAGAGAGAGAGTGAGGGGAGAGAGAGAGAAAGAGAGAGAGGGAGAGAAAGAGAGAGGGGAGAGAAATGGGGAGAGAGAGAGAGTGGGGGAGAAAGAGAGAAAGAGGGAGGGGAGAGTAAGAAAGATGAGAGGGAGTGAGAAAGAGAGGGAGGGAGTGGAGAGAGAGAATGGGGATAAGGAGGGAGGGAGAGAAAAAGGAGAGAGAGAGTGAGTGAGGAAGAGAGAGAGGGGGAGGGAGAGAAAGAGAGAAAGGGGGAGGAAGAGGGAGGGGAGGAAGAGAGGGGTGGAGAAAGAGATGGAGGATAGAGAGAGAGCGGAGGAGAGAGAGATAAAGAGTGGGAGAGCGAGAGAGAAAGGAGAGAGAAAGTGAGGGGAGATAGAGGGGGAGGATAAGGGAGAGACATGAAGAGAAAGAGATGGTGAGGAGGGGAGAAAGTTAGGCGGAGAAGGAAAGGGAGAGGGGGAGAAAGAGAGGGAGGGAGGAGCGAGAGAGAGAGAGAGAATGACAGTGGGGGATAGGGAGAGAGGGAGCAAAAGAGAGAGGAGAGAGAGAGTGAGGGGAGAGAGTGGGAGGACGAGAGAGACAAAGAAAGAGAAGAGAAACATTAAGAGCAAGAGAGGGTGGGGGAGAAAGTGAGTGGCAGAGGGAAAAGGAGACGGGGAGAGAGGGGGAGAGACATGGAAAGTAAGAGAGAGGGAGAGAAAGAGAGGGAGATGGAGAGAAGGGAGAGAGAAGGGCAGAGTGTGAGACATATTTAGGTTTGAATGGAACAGATTCTATTTTCAAAACCAGCAGAAAATTCAGGTTTCTGCTCCCTTGCTTCTGGAATTTGAGCAATGAAAGGTGGGGGGGTCAAAACTGTGATCCCTGTGTGATGATTGCTCCTCCACTCCGGTGGAGCTCCTTGCAAATAAAAATGTAACCCTTACATCTATATGTGCAGGCATGAAATACTAGACTCACCTTAACAGAAAAGCTATGAGTTACCTGGTCAGTGCAGTTCAGAGGAAAGCTGTTATATTAATGATAGCCTTGTTCCATCACTGTGCCCTAGGGACTCAGCAGTCTCTTTTTACTCATGCAACAGTTAGTGGCGGGATATACTTTTATGTAAACATACATTTAAAACTTTCTGTCACACCATGCAGAGCATTTACAGTGAGGTAAATGGCCCTTTAATGGCCCCCTACTTTTGACATCATCTATGACATTAGGTAACATCATTCATGACATCACATATGACATAAATAATGATATCAGCTATGACATCACTCATGACATAACAAATAAAAATGGCAACATCCATGGTATTATTTATGACATCACACTACACCCCCTATGATGTTACTAAATGCATTTGTACACTTGTTGAATTGTTAACTTTTAAATGTTTCAACATTTCCAGCTGATTGTTTAAATATATCTATTTTAAGTCATCATAGTTAATTATTAAAGATGTATCACATATATAGTTGTCAGCGTGTGTAACGTTTGCGATGTTGGTCATGCTTTGTGAGCCTGATTGCATCCCGTAGGGCCGCAACTGCAAGCCTTATAAAGTGAGGCGAGCCGTCGACCATGTGAGACTTAGGCTTCAATGAGCATTGAAGGCGCTCATTGCACTGTAAGCCTCGCAAAGCGAGGCGAGAAGTTGAGGCACGTAGGACTTAGGCTGCAATGACGCCGAATGCGCTCATTGCACTGCGAGGCGAGCACCTGAGGCACGCGGGATTTGGGCTGCAGGGCTCGTGACCCGTGCGACTCATTGCCAGTGGTGCAAGTGGGACTTACAACCCATACGACTTCGGACCGAAACCCGTATATGCACTGTTCGGCTTGCAAAAATCCCATTTTAATACCCGAACCACCGAATTTTTAAAGGTTGAACTTGATGGACTGAAAGTCTTTTTTCAACCTTAATTACTATGTAACTATGTAACTGGAAAGACCTGGAAAAAACAAAAACGAATGAAAATCACCTAAGCGAGAAAAGGGCCCCAACTGGACTTTTGGGGTTAGGCAGTTATTATATGTGTGTTTAGAATGTGCTTTGTGCTAGTGACTTGCTTAATATTATTTGTCATGTATGTAATGTGTGTATATAGTTACTGTCATGGCATCTTGCTTATGTATTTGTGCAATTATCTTGTTTTGTGAAGTATGTTTGTGAAATATGTTCCCCAATAGCACATATAAGAAAATAATATCTTTAAAATGATATAGCGAAATTTAGCAATAGGAGTGCCCCACCCCAAAGCTAAATCAGGCAGATGCATTGTCTCTCGCTCAGTAATAAAAGTAGAAGATAGTTTATTGCTCTAGGATTGTAACACCAGATCTGTAGACCAAGAGAAAAAAAGACGCCCTCACTTAATGACAACAAAGGGTTAAAGATTCTACAGGAATTTATGTGGATGTGTTACCAATAAGAGTTGGCCAAGCGTGAATCCTCTGGCTTTAGTCATGAAGGGGGAAGCTAGCTTTATGGCCTTCTGTAAGAGGAGAGCAAAACACAGGCCTGGTTTATTAGTGACCTAAACAGATAACGGTGGATAGTTATTGCCCTGTCTGAAGTTGGCCAAAGGGACTAAGAGATAAAGAGTATTGATAGAAAATGTGTAATGAAAACAAGATAGCCAGCACCCTCTGTACATCTGGAAATGATGTGTGTGTGTGGGGGGGGGGGGTCATAACATGCTCTATTTTGCCCAGGAGGATGAGCCAGAACTGGGGGAGGGTGTTTCTGTGATATCTGAAAATGTGTCTTAGAAAATAGAGAAATAAAGCCAGTCTGATTTTGGACACACTAAATAAAGGTGGTGTTGGAGTCTGCTTGTACTAATCAAGGGTACATGGTGTGTGGTTCTGAGATCCTATGAAAAAGGGTCTCATGGTGACTGTCTCTTCAGAAAGGATGCTGTCATCTGAATTGCCTGCTGGATGCTGAGATCTTGAACAACAAAAGTTACAACCTAGAGGGAGAGAATTGGGGTGCCCAAATCTGGAAGTCGTAACAGTTGTGAATTACTGCTCTATAGTTAAAAGGTTAATAGCATGTTTAGATTTTCTATGAAACACAGCTGAACGTTCTGTCAGCTTTTTATCCTTGGTTATAGGCAACTTATGAGTTGAGCATTATATGATTTTTATTAAATAGGCTTTACATTAAAGTGTAAGTCCAAAGACAGCAAACAGTTCGATACAGATGATACCTTTAATGTATGTACCAACTCTAATCAATTTGATTTCTTTTGTTCCATGTGTAACACAACGTTATGTCTCAACATTACTTGTGTGATGTCATTAGTAATATCATGGATGATGTAATTTTCCATGTGATATTACTTAATGTGTAATGTCATGAATGGTGTTATCTAATGTAATAGATGATGTAATCAATTACATCGTCAGAAAAACCTTTGCAAGCGGTGGTTGCATCCAACTTTAACCTCCCAATTTCCTGCCTTTTTCCAGCCTTAAATTGCCCTATCCTGCGCTGCAACTTTAATTATACTTTAATGCAGTTACTTTATTGAAGAATAGTTCTATAAATGGTTGATTTATCTTTTGTTATGTTAAATAAACTTAAATAGAGCAGATTGCATATTTGTAATGTCTCTTCGATTAATAGCTATTGGCAGCATACTAAATAAATACAGAATTCTTGGCAAAATATTAATCTCAAAAGAAGGCAATTCCAATTTTCCAAATCTCTTCTAGTTGAGTCAAATAGCAGTTTATCGCTTACTTTATATAGTGCCTGCCAGTTACTTGTCATATTGATTGATTGATTGATTAAAATGGAAAGTTAGCTTGTAAATTCAATAATGGTGAATTCTTTAATTATATATTTTTTCTTTTTTATATTAGGATGGGTTTTGATAATTTGTCATAGTTTCCTTTTTTCAAATGAGCAAATAATTTTTTTTAGAAGTTTAACTACTCATGGGGGCTTACCCTCTTCTTGTAAATAAGATCTACAGACTAAAGTATGTTTTTTCCATGCAAAAACTTTTGTAATATTTAATAAATGCCATTTTAAATAATTGAAATAAACAGTTGTGTAATATGTCTTGTTAATTGCTACAACTAACATGTTCTGGAATGACTCCAGTAGTAACATCAAGTTTTAACACAGATTACATCATCTGTGAATGGTCTGCATTTTACCTCTTTGCCCTTTTTTTTATCTTATGGATCTATGGCTAGAGCAAGCAAAAGCAGGGACAGAGGACATCTTTGTCTGACACCTCTACTTTTTTGAAGGGGTTGAGAATTTCCTGGTAATTTAAGATTAGTAGTAGGATTTCTGTATTTTAATTAATGCACATAAATCACGCAAAAAAGAGAAATTCCATTATCATGTTGTTTAACTGGTTGATTTTCTTAATCTTCTAATTAAAAGATGCCATATTAAAAACACACTTCTTATTATCCCATAAGCAGGCTGTTTATGCAATTTCTATAACAAAATAAAGCATATCAATAAATGTAGACAATAAGGAATATCCAAAGGCTGTAATGGCCTGAAAGGCAGTCTGAGCTCTGGATTAATACAATTGTCTAGCTTTTTTTAAGTGAATGTGGTTTACAAACAAGGATTTAAATAATATACATGGTGGTACAGATTTTGTGATGTCTAATGGTATTCAAATCAAATCAAGACTTGTAAACTGTGCTTGCATAAGGGTAACTTTGCTTTCTGTGTTTACAAGGCAGGCAGCTTAGGACTCTGAATAAAGAATTATACCATTTGACATTTTATCGGACGTCAACAATAAATATTTTTAGTTTTTCTGACTGGACTCAACTAGGAAGACGGAGGTAGATAGGTGGTGTTTTGTGTAACATGCACAGCTTTCTTTCTAGATTTCAAGGCGTCCACTTCCTCGTATATGAGGGGACTAAAATTGTAATCTGAAAAGTGTAGATGTTTCCTGCCTGGCAAGGCTGTTTGCCGTTCCAGTTGTAGATGTCCCGACATGGGCACTGGGAAGTATTTAGAAAATAATGGCTGGTCGGGTCGTTGAACCTACGCATTGCCCTTTTAGTTTATGGTAGTGCAGGGTTTAGTGGAAAGTCCCATGCTCTCCTCAAAGGTTGGCAACATCATGGTAACATAGTAATTGAAGTTTTATCTGAATTTTAGTTGCTTGAATATGTATAGTAAGCAATATTCTCCCTCATGAAATGCCTGAAAGTTAGAGTTAGTAGTTTGGTTAGTAATATAACTTTTTGGTTTGGCATTACTACTGGCCCTAAAAATAGGGGTCTCAGAGGACCCAGGATAATGTCTTCTTTCTTTGGGGTACTGTTTCTCTCAAGAATCGTGGTAGATACTGCAACATGGAAGTCAAATTGTCTAACTGTACTAAGCAACCAATACAATCTCTACAATCTTGTCCCTGACATCCTTGGATAGCTCTTTGTTCTTGGCCATGGTGGAGACTTTGGAATCTGATTAATTGCTTCTGTGGACAGGTGTCTGTTATACAGGTAACAAGCTGAGATTAGGAGCACTCCCTTTAGGGAGTGCTCCTAATCTCAGCTTGTTACCTGTATAACAGACACCTGGGAGCCAGAAATCTTACTGATTGATAGGGGATCAAATACTTATTTCCATCACTGACCTACAAATCAATTTATAACTTTTTTGACATGTGTTTTTTTTTTTTTTTTGTTATTCTGTCTCTCACTGTTAAAATACATCTACCATTAAAATTATAGACTGATCATTTCTTTGTCAGTGGACAAACGTTCAAAATCAGCAGGGGTTCAAATACTTTTTTCCCCTCACTGTATGTATACTAGTCAACTGCCCGTCACAGCTGACAAGATATTTGATTTTTCTCTCCCTGTGTCTATTTCCCCTCTCTCCCTACCGTTTCTCTTTCACCCCTCTCCCTCCCCTGTGTCTCTTTCCTCCCTCTCCCTCCCCTGTGTAAGCCCATCTGCAAGTCTAAAATAAGTTTAACAACTTATTACCAACTTACCCATGTCTCTTTCCCCCCATCTCCCTCCCCTGTCTCTTCCCCCATCTGCCTCCAGTGTCTCTTTCCCCCCTCTCCCTTCCGTGTCTCTTTACCCCCTCTCCCTGACCTGTATCTACACGCATGCACAACTTGCAAATTCTCCCCTCCTTCTCTCTCCTTCCTTCTTTCTTGTGGGCCTCGCCATGAGCTATGCGCAACCTGCAAACTATATTAGTGATATATATTGAAGCAAATAATGCATTTGTAAGCCCATCTTCAAGTCTAAGAATAAGTTTAACAACTTATTAACCGCACAGGATTCCCAGAAATACAGTTATTGTATATATATATATATATATATAAATATATATATATATATAGAGAGAGAGAGAGAGAGAGAGAGAGAGAGACCGACACCGAGGGGGATACAATTATTTAGATATAAAAAGCATACAAAGATGAGTAGATGATGTTCTGGCATCAGTATCAATACTTTTATTGACAGAATAGGGAAGGAATGAAATCACATCAATATGTCAGCTTCTTGAAACAGTACAGTAAGAAATACATGCACATGAAGTGGGTATATTAGATGCTAAATACACTGCCTTTTATAATTAAGGTACTTAATTAAGGTACTTAAGTAAATACAAAAAGTAACAGAGGATTGTTGGAACATGTAGAAGTGCAGTATCTGTAAATCTTTGCAGTCGCTAAAATGATGTATTCAATTATGTGATTAATGAAGAATAACGTGTAGCACATCTGTTTATCTTTTTTACAGAATTGGTGGGCGATGATTTCAGAATTACCCCACCATGAAAAATATGTACATTACATAAAATGAAACTATGAAAGGGAAGACTGCAGAATCCCAATATATATATATATATATATACAGTATTCCATAGATATTTATTTCTGTATTTTGTAAATTACCTTAATTGCCTGAAAAACTAATTGCACTGGCTGTCAGTTCACCTCTAATGGCTCTTTGTTGCTAGGAATGTAGGCAGAGCTAACATCTTTATACATGCTGGAGCAGAGCGGTTATGTTGCTATTGTCAGCACTTGTTAATCGCTATATTCTGCTCTTATAGGAAATTGCTATAATTTCACAGGAAGTTACATCAGAGGAGCAGTATATTTATAAAGTATGTTGGTTTTTGAACCAAACTAAAATGTTTAAAATCCACTAGTGTTTAGAGACAGTGAATAAAGCTGGTGTAGTGGGGCGAGGTGTTTTGTGGTGTAAAGGAGGATGAAGAATGAAGATCATAATGGTAAATATAGTACATTCTGTATGAATACAACAGCAGTGAAGAGGTTAATATTCCAGGGTAGTGAATACATTCCATTCATTACCAGCCAGATCTTTAAAACAATGCATTTCACGTTCAATACATTACATTATTCTTACAATAAAGATTCTTTAAACTTAAAAAATAGAGGAAGAAAAGGAATAAAGTACATCTTATTTGCAACACATTCATCTTAATATACAAACACTTAGCATATTTATTAACACTATAGTAACCATACAAAAGTCGCTTTGAGTCTGATTTTGTACAAATAGTGCTTGTGTACATATATAACACTTAACAGTTATCTACATACTGTAAGTATATATTGCTTAATATCATTAAATCAAAGACATAATTGGGACCCATGTTGAGATTACTGCATAAGTGGTATACAGACTATATTATCTATAGAATATATGAGTCCACAGCTGTCCTATGGGGTCACAAACTAGGATTTAAGTATCTCTCAGCTTGATCACAGGTAAGTAAATCAGTTTCTGGCAAGGTGGATGTCGGTCACCCCTGGACCATATGTACATACTGATATTACACATATATGTATAAGTCCTGCTTAGGTGTTGCACTGTTAGTGCTCCTGTAAAAACCACAGAATCCATCTTGCTGTTTCACATATGTTCATATATAAAAGACTTGTTGCATTGCAAAATATAACAAAATCACAACATGGGCCCGAATATTCCTTAATTAAGCATATATAGCTGATAGATCTAATAATCTAGACAACATATTTGTAGTAGCATTTACAATGCTCACAATGCAGATTTTCAAAGGAAATCTAAAACAACAGAATACTCAAAAACAGAATTTACTTTGGCAAATACTACAATATGAGAATAGTTGTGCGGCAAATTAGGGCTTTGCAGTATAATATCAAAACTGGGTAATAAAACTGAATAGTTCTAAATGTATGTTGTAGGAAACTACTATATATACACATTAGTGGTATCGGCAAGTTAACACCTATTGACTGTCAAGAAATAGGTGTATATTAATGAACAGTTTCCATTTATCTAGTGTGAGGTAATTAAGATATATATATATATATATATATATATATATATATATATATATATATATAAACAAGGGCATCAAAACATTGTTCAGGTGGTATTGTATTCCAGCGACACTGTACAAAATAGGACATATCCCTCACTTACTCAGGGTAGACAGAAACAAGAACAAGCAATCTTTATCTATGCACTGTGGTCATGATTTCAAAGTTTTTTTTACTGGGGGCTCCCTGGATTGCCATTTTCCATTGGGTAGGGAGAATGGATAATACTACTAATATACTAGGTATTCCTGTAAGAACCAAAGAAATAGGCAAAGTGACATCAGACATATATTGACAGTGGCAACAGTAGATGAGCGATTTGTACTACTACAAATCTATATACATCCTATAGATAACGTGTATGTGCCTGCTAGCTTTATTGATACAGCAAATGTTCCCAATAATGATATTACTGCACATGTAAGTCAATCAACCATATTTGTGTTGGACAACTCATTTCTACAAGGATTGCCAACAGTCCAGGTTTTAATTGCATTTATTCAGAGAGATCTACATGTGCTCAAACAAAGAAATCTTGATATTCTGGCCTGCTAGTGGCCCTTGTAAGGTGGAATTCCCGAACACTGGCGTAATTGACAAAATGGAATTGGCTACCAATGGTGTAAGACAGCATTCTTTGGCACCAGTTCTCAGGACACTCAAAAAGCCTATGATTTAAGGATATCTTGACTTCCATTTTGTTGAGACAAATCCAAATAATTGAGCCACTTGGCTTGACTATGTTTGGCATTATAAATCCATGTTCACCCATGTTATTATGGATGTATAATACACAATGTGGCCAAGTCGATTTGCATTATTCATCTACACTACATTGTTTATGCCAGTGGGAGTTGTGTCAAATAATATCAAAATCGTCCAGAGTATTTTTCAATGGATATATCTAATCTTGGCCATTTTTTCAGTGAAATAGAAAATGCTGATTGTTTGTTGACTATTTTGTGGCAAGATTTGCATTAAAGTGCTCATCAACAGTTAACAATTAATTACAACCTTTTATAGGTATCTGTTATGCCTTAAACTTGTGAGAATTTAGTGAGCATTAGTTCATGTAAGAGTAATGTGTGGACTGAATAATATTGCCTTACAGGGGTGGAGATAGAGAGGTGGAATAGCATTAATGGTCATGTGGTAGAGAGAAATACAGTAATTTAACACAAGCACATCTGGGAGATTGGTTCTTAAAAAATCTATGTATTGACAAATTTGTAAAATGCTGAAAAATAATTTTCACTACTGAAGAACAAAGCAGATAAAAGAAAAGAAAAAAGGGAACGAAAACATGCACTTGGTAAAGCAAGGCATTTAAAGTTTTAAACCTATGTTTTTTTCTTTACTTTGTATTGTAATTGAAACTCTGTACTGCCAATACAAGACATATTTTTGTTTTCAAATGTTAAATGTTATGCTCTGTGAAAATATATGTTCTGGAGAGCTCCTATGTTTTTGAATAAAGACCACTGTTTGGTAAATGAAAGGTCTTCTCAACAACTGTGGTTGATCTTTAGAAGATGTATCACGACTTGTGACCATTAAATGGATTTCATTATTTTTTTTACTTATTTTTATAACAGTTATCATTATTTTCTCTATGAATCCCCAATTAAATACAAGAGTAATTATAGATTAAATAAAAAAGGGAAAAGGTTTTCACAAGCTGTAGAATAAAACTATCGGTTTTTGCTCTGGGCATTAAAAAATATTTGTTCAAGTTTGTAAAAATTTGGATTTAGTTTTGTTTCTATGACAAAGACGCATATCAGTTTAGAAATTTAGATTTCTCTGTTTTCCCCCTCTCCACTTATGTCAGAAACTCCTTAAAGTGACTCAGAAAAAAATAAGTAAGAGTTTATAACAGATATCTAGCATATAGCATATGTAGCATGTTTTCCTCCTGAGCCCACTTGATTTTACCTTTTTTTAGAGTGGGTAGTACCATTTAATGTGTTTAATACCACACCTCCCCTATAAGAGATGTTTGTATAGATTCTTAATAATACATAAATAAAAAATTACATAAAAATATACATGTATGGAGAAACATTGACCATTTTGGTGAAGCCAAGGCAAAAATAAGGACAAATTAATCTGTTCTGTCATTTCCCTGCATACCATAACATTGTTAAAAAACAACAAATAACAAAATCCGGATATTTAAATGGAAATTGCTACCCGGAAAACTGGCTACATATTGTAGTACACATTTGTGATATATCTATTTATGAAAATTGTACAGTGTCTCTGGGTGGGTCAACGTGTGGACCAGTTTTTGTGTTAGCAAAAAAAATTCTACAAATTGTGTTATTATCCAGTTTGTTTCCCTATCCTACATTAAACAAGCATAGTGTGCATTACTGACCTACTAATCGCCACACTGATTACCAACACAAATGGAACCATGTATAAATTAGCTATATATGACAAGCACAATTTAGGGTGACAATGTACTTTGAAAATAATGATTAAAACATTCAGCGTGTTTAGTCAAAAAGTCCCTCGGAAACCCTTTTATACCTTAGTATTACTTTGCTTCAATTAGTTTGTTACAAAATAGTTCTTACCTAACACAAAACCTGTAACCAGAATACAATTTTTCTGCACTTTGAAACACAATACAAAGAAATACAATCCAATTTCTACACAAAAACAATAAAAAGGTGCTATCATTTTTCTAAATGGTAAAAAAAGAAAAAAAAAACACATACAAATTAAACAATATTAAAAAAACATTCTATATATTGCATATAAAAAGGATTGTCGACACAAAATATCAGGAAAGTAATTGCCAAAATTGCTGTTCTGTAAGAACCTGTTTGTGGAATTGAAAACCAATAAAGTTTGGTGAAATATCCAAAATATACCTCCGGGGGGCAAAATTAAGCCTACAAGTACTGTATATATATATATATGTACTGGTTCCATTGGTGGTCACATCTCCTGAAAGTCCAGGGAAAGCCAGCTTTGTGTCCCAATGTAGAATGTCAGGAATGTAATGACTTTGGTCATGCTGAAGCTTCAATATAGTCACTTTTGGGTGCCATTAGGTATTCTGGGTTTTCAGCTGTTGAAATTGTATAATGTCCATTGGTTTTAGTTTCTTTGGGGAAGAAGTTCTGTTGGTAGTCAGGATTGTCTAGGTTTATTTGGTGGTTGTTTTTTTGGTCCCAGATAGAAGGATATTCAAACTCTCCATTGGTGATAAGAGTTTGACCAGCATTTAGATACTCAGGGTTATTGACACCATTACTATGGGAATTCTGATAAAGTACATTCAGTGGAGACTTTGTGTTTCCAGATGGGTTCAAGTTGATATACACCGAATTTTGAATTGTTTGGGTCGATGGTTTTGCAATGACTTCATTTACGTATTCTGAAATAAAAAAACATTGACATGTTGGTGGCATATTTAAAACATAACTGACTATATTAACACTCCTAGTCCTGCATTTTATAGACTCTATAGTTTTCATGTAGAATAAAGTGTTGCTTTTATATGAAAAGAGAGAGGTGAGATGAGTGATCATTTCAAAGCTCAACAACCTACAAAACATGCCTCACTATAGATGTGGAGTTATCCGTACAGCACAACCCATGGAACTGGAAAAAGGAGGGGGTTTCATGGGCTGAAGCTTTCAAGTCCAGTTACAAATGAGAATCCTTGAAGATGCAAATCGCTCCTTCAGGTAAGAAAAATGTTTACATATGCATAACTGTCTTTTCAAGGGGATTCTGTAGCAGTAAAACAAGTTATGGCCATAGTTTTATCTAGCACGGTGGTTCCTAAACCTCTCCTCAAGGTCATCCAGGTAGGTCCTGATTTATTTTTAACACTAAGCTAACACAGGTAAGGCAATTAGTATTAAACAGACCATTACTGTAACCATTATTACTGCCTCGTCCCATCCCCAGAGCATGTGACTGTGTGAGGTGAGAGAGTAGCAAGGAAAAAAGTCATACAGCTAGTCCTGTACTTTTTAATTAGAAACAAAATAAATGTTGATGCCTCAGCAGGGCCCTGGAGGGATCCATGACACAGTGGTGGAAAGTGTGCGTGTGAGGGGCGTTTACATTTCTAGATAGCTATGGTTGCATCCTTGGATACAATGTCCATCTTCTGGGCCAGTGAGGGACAAGGGGTATAGTGCCAATTTAAATCGTATCCAATTATCAATCAATGGCTCTGGACTTCTTACTGTTACCTCCTCTCCAACTCCTCCCTCCACTGATAACTACAAACACACACACACATCATCCAGTCCTCATGATGTGATGTAACAAACAAACAATTGATTCCTATACTCATAAACAGAATCTTCAAAATCTCAGATTTCCCACAAAAAAATGTTTATGCCCCATGGCTTACACAGCTGCTAATATTGTTAGTTTGGTACATACTTGATAAACAAGAGTCTTTTCTAATTAAATTGCAGTGGTCCTTTAACAATAATAACATGCTATATATTTTAAGGTATGTAAATTGTGTTTCTTATATGCTGAGTAAAAGATTTTAGTGTAGTTGTGAAATATTGCAGAATACAGTGCATAGCTACTAACCTGGTACAGGCAGGAACTCCTCTTCAATGCTGTCATCCAAAATTACTGTTGGGTCAGCACTGTATCTTTGAACAAAGCTGTCTTCTCTAGCAGGTTGTCCCTGCTTATGGGTAGAGAGAAAGCAATATATTACTAAACAAGGACATAATACGTTGTGACTTGTTAAACAAATACATAATACTATACAACTATTCCTTGAGACCAAGGTTGTCTAAGTTCCCATACTAAAGAAGATGTGGCAAAACTATTTTAGAAAACTATAAATAAGTTAAAACAAATTTTACTTAAAAAAAACACACATGGGAATTCTCTATCTGTAGAGTACTTGATTAAAAAATAAGAAACTTACTCCATTTCGAGTGATGCAGACTGTGGGTGAATTGTCGCTTGTAGTGCTCTAGATAAACATATATAAAAATTAGTTGCTGTCAAATAAAGATTCACACAAACTGGCTACTAGTAAATATATAGGAAATATTAGTAAATAGGAAAACATTTTAAAAGTACCATTGTACTCAAAAGAGGTGTCCGTGAAGTTGAAGGACTGGTAAAGAATCCTTGATGTGGTATTAGATATTCATCAGCATCAACGATATCTCCCATGTCTTCTTCCTCCAATGCTCTGTGGAACTTGGGTTCAACTGGACTTGGCAAATTCATTCTATCATCTCCCTGCCAGATGGACAAGAACATTTATTAAAATATATACACAGATTGCATTGTATATTTAAAGAAATTATCAACTTCTGTATGTAATATTTACTTAACATAGCTTTCTGTTATTAGCTTCTTATATTTTGTCTTCTTGGTTATATAATAATTATAATAAAACATTTTAACAATATTTAATTTTATATATCTTTTTGAATTTCAAATTGTTGATAGAAATAGTATGTATGAGAAATATCTATATCTTTTTACCATAATTATTATACAAAAGAATATGTCTATTTATTATATCTAGTTTTGCAATTTAGTCCTAATAAAAACCAGAAGCTTATAATTACCGTATATTTATAGAAATATGCCTGTATATACACAATACCTTCTAGCGTTTGATTTACCCAATAATTAATTGAAAAATAGAATGATTGTAAATATATTTTTTGTTTTAATTTTTAAAGATACACATGCAACAAACACTGTCGTTTTAATGGATTTTCTTTATTCCTTAAATGGAAGTTGTGCATTTGCTGTAATATAACAAGAATTTCTCACTTGGATCTTCAGACTGATATTAAAACCAGTAACTTTGGCTACCATGTTTCTTTGCATCATGAAATATCCATGTACTGGGAAATGATAACTGACACAGGATATATTTCTGACCTAAGATTTTAAGGTTTATTTTAAGCTTTCCGTTCATTCATGCAGATTGTTTTCTATTTTTAAACAAAATTCTGCATAATGTCAGCTTTACATATACATTCTTACTAATTCCATACATGAGTCTAGTTAGTGCTAATCATGCATACACTCATTATATTATTATATATATATATTTTTAAAGGTTTTATTGAAAAAATAAAGTACATAAAATACAGAGGACATTTTTCCCTCTCTGCCATCAATAATACAAATGCAAATAAGGCAATACTTGAAAATGAAAATATAAAAGAAAACAGAAAAAATATAACAAATTGTATCCATTCCAGTTAGTTAAAGTCCACAGATCTAACTGCACCATGCACCGTGCAGTCATAGCCCTTGGTGATCTGGATCAAACTATAAACTATATAATACAATAAATAAATAAATATACCTTTTTAACAATCTTACTTTACAGCTCTTCTTCAACATTAAAAGTTTAATCCTGTGTTAGATGCTCAGATTCAGACATAGATATTGTATAGTTTAACATAATAATGTGATATACAGCAACGTACCTGTATGACTAAATATCTGGATGGATCACGGGCCATTTTGCTAAATTCCGCACTCAACTCCCTGAATTTCGGACGACTCTCAGCATCAATCATCCAGCCTGAAATGATTAAATAATAATAAATAGTTTGTTTTATAAAGCACTAAAATATCAGAAGATACTATTTTGGATGTCCACAGCACAAAACTATTTAGAAGTCTTCAGTAATTGCAATATACTTTGCTATTATAGGAGATACTATTCAAGAATGAATAGGAAAAATCAAAGGTTTTGGTTCAAGCTTTGAGGGGAAAATTTTGAAGAAGAAAACTTTTGGCATCATGTGGGGTCATGATTTAAAGAAGAAACAAATTTTATAAAGCTTTGAAATAGACCCCTTTGTCGTCAAGCATTAAAGAAGAACCCTTTAAGAGTAAGATGTTGAAGAAGAAAACGTTTGTGTTAAGTTGAAAAAAGAAATCTTTCAGGTCACGTGTCAAGGAAAATTTTGGTTTAAATGTTGAGGAAGAATTCATCAGTCAACTGACGAGAAAATGTTAATTACTGAAAAAGAGGAGCTTGTAGGCAAGTGTTGAAGAAGAAAACATCTTGGGTTTTGAAAGTAAATGCAAACCATTTACATTTATTCCAGTTATTGCCCTAAAAGGTTTCACTTGGATTAACAACTTGCTTTTCAGTAGACATAAATAAATCTTATAATTTGATTTTAAAAAAATGATTAGCCATTTCCAAGCCAGAGCTAAGTAGCCAACTAGTTAAAAGAAAAATATATTTTAAAATGTTTATGTTTAATAACATTTAGACAGGATATACCTGAGCATAATCTTTTATAAATTACTATTAACGATGTGCTCGCACTCTTTGGTAAATAGAATACATTTTCTTGTGAGCCATTATTTAATTTAAGCATTATATTTAGGTAAAAAAAGAATCATAAAATTCACAAAAAAAGCCTGTGAAAAATGTAATAATCCCTATTAATCTAAAAACTAAATCTGTTGAATCTAATTGTATACTATATAAGTGTACTCACATTTGACCATGATCATATACACATCAATGGTGCAGATGGGTGGCTGTGGAAGACGCTCTCCTTTCTCTAAAATGGTTGAAATGTCACTTGCTGGAATTCCATCATAAGGCTTTAATCCAAATGTCATTAATTCCCATACTGTGACCCCTATAAGAAAAATGAGAAAGCAATGTATTATACATACTATAATATTCCTGATAGATATACAGGGAAAGAGTACTCACTGATTGAGCTAAAAAATATTACATTATTCAATACTATAAAGTCCATCATACAGCAGGAGTAAGTAACCTTGATTAGAGAACAATATGAACAGCAGACCGGCTAAGTATGTTTTAAAAGGAGTCTGAACACTCACCATAACTCCACACATCACTTTGATGGGTGTAAATTCTGTGCAGAATTGACTCCAAGGCCATCCACTTTATTGGTACCTAAGGAGGGAAAGGATGTTTTAAACACAGAAAATTCAGATATTCACAGAATATAATTGTTTTATGCTTATCCACAACTGCTACCACCGCTGCTGGAAATTTACTCCATGAATCCAACCCTTATTCCATAATGCATTAGTTTCTCAGATTAATTAAAAACATTGAATAAAAAATAGATTTTATGTTCTAAAAATGACAATGTTATTCTTAACCAATACACTACATATCTTAATGAATACAATACTCTTCAATGCAGCAACGATCTCCTGATCTTCTGATGAAGCTTGACAAGTATGAATCTCCCATCCTTGTGAATCTAAGCCATTGTGGTACTCCAGAATATTTGTAACATCTTACCTTGCCTCCTTCTGCATGATACTCCTTCTCATCTGCTCCCAGAAGTTTTGCCAGTCCAAAATCTGTGATTTTAACGTGCTGGGGGGCTTTAACAAGAACATTCCTAGCAGCTAAATCACGATGTACCAAACGTCTTTCTTCAAGATAATTCATTCCCTGGAAAGAGAAACAAATATTATATATAATATATATTAGGTCAGAAATAAACATATGTGTGACATAATTTGTGCATGTATGAAATAAATGTATGCAAAATATATCTGATATTATATATATATATATATATATATATATAATTAGTAAAACTATATAAAATGTACATAAGTATATATATATGTGAAACAATTGCTGTATAGAACTACTCTCTACAACGATTACCACACAAACCAGGCACTCACACCATACTGAGGATCGGCAGTAACCGTGAAACAGTACTGTATGTGGTTAAGTGACCTGGTTTGTGAAAAATCCATCCGTTGCTATGTCTAAAACTGTGAAATACAGTAAGCATATGCGTAAAAGGAGCCATGTTTAAAATGATTTGGATTGACAGAGTGATGGTGCATTATGTGGCCTCATTTGCATGCCCCGCCCAGTTTTCCCAGACTGCAGTGCATATACTGTATTTCTGAGAAATTTGAGCAGGAAATAAGTTTTCATCAACTTATTTTTAAACATTCAAATGGAATCACTAATGTACTATTCCTTATTTGTACTACTGTACTTTCTACGATGGAGGGCTTCTATCACTCTTAGCCCACCATATGTGAAACCATTGCTGTATATATATATATATATATATATATATATATATATATATACATATATATATACATATATACATACATACATACATACATACATACATACATACATACATACTTACATACTTTATTCCTTCACACATACATCACACATGCATTGTTAAATTACATTGCCCACACACAAACAAACTGTTCATAAAATAATTTAATTTATAATGTATTTATTAATAAACATTTAATATTAGTACTTATCTTATGGTTGTGGCTAGAGTAAAAGAAAGCATGCTTTTGGAACACGCATTTTTTTTTTCTATGCAGTATATTATTTCCTTTTTTAAGGGCTTTACAAATTCCTTAAAATTATCTTTTTCTAGAAAATATTTTTTTATTTTATTTTAAAGGAAATAGCGTAATAGACTGTAGTATAGATATGTAAGTAAAGAACATATGCAAAGCAGTCTCTAAAAGTACCCTCCCTCTGATGGAAAAGGGAACAGTTGGCTATAAATCTGGCCATGCTTATAATTAGCTGAGAAGCCAACTTCATATTCTTACTCTAAAGGTGAACTGGCAGAGGTCAGAGAAGCATTTGCTTTGTGGTGCAGCTTTTACAACATCTTAATTTTGATTTGGTAAACTGGTTCCTGCTACAATAAGGAAGGCATTAAAATGCCCCTTTAAAATTGTATAGTGTATTGAATAATTAAACTTGATAATGTGCAAAACATTCTTAGAATGAAAAAAATAATCACATACTTTACATTTTTAACTTGTACATGCAATTATTTTTTACAGAGAGGTGTAATTTTCTTTTTTGATATGTTTATGACTGCTATTTTCTAGGCGTATCTTTGTAAAGTTACAAGCTTTCCAATAGTTCTACTGAAAGCACTGGTGATTTTAGCTGCCACATTCCTACTTTGCAGACAGAATCTTTCTCTGCAGTGTGATTCCTTCCCACCCAAGGAAGCTGATCAGCCGAATGATAAAATCAGTTATAGCATATTTGTATATAAAAGGTAATGAAATCGAGGCTCCATTATTATTTTTACATTCTAAATACATTTTAGCTATTTTTAGCTATAGTGATTTTTTAAGTTTAGTCCAAACATTTTAGTCCAGTCATCAGACTTGTGCCATTTTATTTGTAATATAGTGTATGCAATAGTGTACAAATATGTAAAATGAACCAGTTTGTCTAAGTTAGTGCCTTTCATCAAATTAGCATTATTATGCCTGTTATTATTATCTCTACTAGCGAATTGCCCGTCAAAAAATGACGGCAATGAAATTGTAAGGTAGCTAATGCTGTTTGGTGTATAATAATGAAATATGTAATACATTACTAAATGAATATACTGTACCTATTTTGAAGCATTGTGATGAAGAGCTGGCAATCTGTGTTGATGTTGCTGCAGCATTAGTGGTGTGGAGCTGCTGTGTAAGCGTGCTGAATGTGTGCACTGTGTGGTATGAATATCCGTAGGTGGTTTGTGGCGTTTTGCGAGTTTCTTGTGGTGTTTTGCGAGTTTCTTGTGGTGTTTTGCGAGTTTAGAGTGCTGTAGCCTCGTTTTCGTTTTGTTCGTCGGCCATTTTTTCTCTCGCTTAGATTTTTTTTTAGTCTGTAAACTCTTTTATTTCTAGTAAAATCGAGGTGTAAGTTGCATTTTTGAGGTCCTGGGTGCTGCCTCTTGGTGTAGGTAAGGTTTTTATGTATGTGCTGTGTGTATGTATTGTGTTTTACATTTTGTAATGTTCGTGAGTTGCGTCTGAGTGTTGCGAGGCCGTAATGTGTGTGAACGTGTGGCGTATGTTGTTTGCGAGTGTCGTAATGTGCGTGTCGTGCTGTTTGGGTTGCAACGTGAAGTTTGCGAGGTCCTCAGGTGCTGGCATGGAGCGCCTACGGCGCTCCATGCCAGCAAGTGAGACCCTTGGGCAGTGCCCTCGCTTTGCGAGGGCCGCGACTCGCGTAGCGAGCCCGCAGCGTTAGCAACAACTCGTACGCTCACAACTATATATGTGATTTATATCACTAGCTTATAAGTCCATAATTGTGTGTTATGTCCGACTCTCTGTGACCTCATGGACCGTAACACACCATGCTGATCCACTTGGTATCCATGGCTGAGATACTGGAGTGGGTTGCCAGTTCCTTCTCTAGTGGCCCACAGCATCCAGCTCCTGGTATTCCAAGGTGCTCTCCCATCCAAGTAAAGACCAGGCCCAACCCTGCATGGCTTCAGTGAGGTGTGACCTTTTGGTTCCCTGACAGGAACTGAACTCAGGTCACAGGGGTGAAAGCACCGAATCCTAACCACTGGACCACCAGGAAACCCTAGTCCATAATTATTTATGCATTTTATGCAAGTTTATCAGCTCCTTTTATCCAGCTTTTACCTAATCTTTTTACTTGTTTAATTGCTGTACTTTCATATTTATGACTTCAAAACTCGGGCTTCTGTGTGCCTTTAAATATTGTATTGGTTTAAATTCTAAACCACCTCAAGAAAACATCAAGAATTGCACTATACATGAAATTATGTGGCCTGTCAACTCCTTTGCATTTATAATGAATTTTGTTCACTGTGTTTTCAAAGAAAGGAGCTTGTTCTAAGTCTTTTAAAGATTTACACCTTATGTTTTGTTTATTTGAACTGGCTTTTCTATATTTGGATGGAACATCAAAACTAGTAATATTTTATGGGGTAAGATGAGATTTTATAGTGGAAAGTCTGCTGTTACCTAATGTCCTGCCAATGAGACATTATCTATGCCTGATATTCTTTTATACTACAGTTGACAGAAAATAGACAAATTAATTTCACTTTTGTTATATCCTTTAAGCAGCAAGATGTTCAATTCCATTTCAAAGCGATATTATTTTGTGTGCTTTATTTTTAGATATAGACTTCCAAATAAAGACATTTTGATGTGTAAACTCGCTTTAAAAAACAAAACTACAGAAGTGTATAAATATTAACTGTCTGCTTACCTTGGCAATCTGCACACACCAGTTGAGAAGATGGCGAGAGCCAATGTTCTCCTTGTGTTCCCTTACGTAGTCAAGGAGGCACCCATAAGGCATGAGCTGTGTAACCAACTGGACGGTGGAGGTCAAGCAGATTCCCAGCAAACGACAAACATGAGGATTGTCCACACTGGCCATAACGTATGCTTCCTATAAAAACATATAATACAATATAAGAATTTTGCAAATCAGTTCAAGGCTTGGAATAATATACTACTGCTGGAATACCCTTATCATAAATACTCCACACCACCTATATTACTTTTATTATCATCATGACCCAGGCTGTCGCTCTCTCCAACCCTGAATAATGTATAGTCTCTGGAGTGAGGCCCGCTCAGGGGGAAGTACCAAACTTAAACGTTTAAGATCACTCTGTAAAATACATACTAGTATCAGGCAGTAGTAACATTAGCTGCTAGCAATGTACACAGATACACTTTCTAGTCACCTCCCACTATCAAACTGAAAGTACAGTATGCCTGTTTGGAGATTATCCTCCCCTGGGTGGCTCCCATTACAGAGGCAATACAGCATTCAGGGGTAGAGGCCTAATCAAAAAATAGTAAATATTTTTTTTTAAAGCACAGTAAAAGTGTAATAAATACTTTTTTTCTTATTAGGCTCTACTTAATTACCGGTATTCTTTAGAGAGCCCTGTATAAGACCACTAAAGTAAGACCATATCTGGTAACATCAATGAAAAATATACATCCTGAACTGCAGCTATGTTAGGAGTATTTATCCATCTCCATATTTCTCAATAGGGAGGCTGAATCAGTATATTTTCACAAAATATGCTCATCAGTAGGATAGAGAAGTGGGTCACAATTCAAGTCATTTACAGCCTTATTAAATTGCAATTCGGCAAATTCTAAACGGCTCGATATAAGCACATAGCATATTTTTTTACAGAAGCAAGGTCTTCACTAACTAAAAATTTCTGTAAAAAAATATGCTCTATGCTTATATCGAGCCCTTTAGAATTTGCTGAATTGCAATTTAATAAGGCTGCTAACTAGCTCAGTCAGTTTTACATTCAACAGGCAGACCCTAGTTAATGAGAAATAAGCTGATAAAAATGTTTAAGCATAAGGAAGGACCTTTTAGCATAGGTATTGGCTAATAGTGTATCAATTACCAATAAAAACATTTGAGAAATGTTTTGCAGGTAATAGAATAATGGTGTAAAATACATATAAGCAAATTACAAAACAACCTCTGGAGAAAGTCCTGGTACTTAACACCAATGTATAAACAAATAAAAATGAAACTTTTATTAAGGTAAATATAAAATTGAAGAAAACGCTGATATATAAGCTGTTTGTTTCACCCTTTAGATGTAACCACAAATAACAATTTGTACCATATTTGGTAATAGCTAATCTATGTGTTATTTAGGCACTGCTCTGTTAGTTTAAAGATATATGAATTTGATTGTGCTTGTATGTTACTCAGATATTCAGTGGTATGTAATTGCCGAGTAAGTATCTGTTGATATGGCAACTAAAGGTCTATTTACAGTTGTTTTTAAGTGTGAACGTTTTTTAACATGTTTTATTTTTTTATATTTACCTCTTCAAAGAGAACACTTGATAATTGTTACATATTTTTTATTTTCTTAGAGGAACGGCCAGTTCCTTAGGTATTGTGATCGCATAGATCCTTTTTGATACATATGAGGGCTGTTTAGTAAGTTTGTGGGGCTATATGCCTTCCAGATAGGAGGTTCCCTTTGAGGGACATAGGTTTCTTCTCCTCCTTTCTAATTTGTATACCAGCAATTGTACAAATTGTTATTTGTGAAGGACAAAGCTTTAAAAGCTTATATGTCTGGTCTTTGAGTGGTCTCTAATAACAGCTTTTCTTTTTTTTATATATTTACCTTAATAAAAGCTATTTTTTTAATTGTTTATACATATAACCAATATGCCCAATGTGATAGGACTGCTTTAATCCTGTAGTTAATACTGGTGCCACTGATTTCTTGGCAATTGCCCTAGAGCATGAATTGTTTGCATAACACTCAGACATCTGTAGAGCTCCAGGCATGGCTGGCACCAGGGCACATTCCTAAGAGAAGCCTTCCAACACTTGCTACAACACCTGATCTGTAAAATACACAAATATACAAGGCAAACATTTCTATCACACTATTTCCATATATTGGTACCTTGTTATTCTGTAGATCTCTACTGAGATCCTACCTTTCAATGGGGAAGGAAAAGAGCTAAAATGTTGCTTTTTTTAAACTGATATAGCAGAGGTGCCAAATATGCCATAATTTATTTTCCCCATTACATTTTACGTCATCATGGAACAAAACAATTTCAAAGAACATAGGCATTTCATACATTAACAAATTGTTATTCATAAAGTCATACCCCATATTCTGCTGTCACTTTTCTTCTCCCCATCCCTCTACCCCCATCTCCAATATCCACAGAATGATATAATTTAAAACTATAGATACTAATAATTTCATGAGTTGAATATTATTTTTAAAAATGCATTTCCACAAGTAAATTAAAGTTTGCATTTTTTAAAATGTTCTACTAATCTTTCCAATCAACCACAATTCTTGGGAAATCAATAAGTGTTGATTCTCCTGGGGCTCTGGATCTTGCATTCAGTGTAAAACGATTTAAGGATGAAAAGATCGGGCAAGCGCAGCCCCTGAGAGAGTAACTAGGAATGGATAAATTACTCTCTTGGGTCTGAAGACCCGATTGATACACGGTCCTTTTGAGTAATCAGCAATTTCTGGCAATTTTCTTCCATTAACAAGAAAAATGACTCTGTCCTTACTGGGTGAATCAGAAAGACTAACTGACAAAAAAAATCTGCAAACGTCAACTAATAACTGTAGAAAAATATTATTTTTGATAACATTCACTTGATAAAGTAGTTCTTAATAACTATAGTTTTAAACTATATGGTATGTAGAACCTCTGTTGTGCCCCTATAATACACATAAGAGTTTCCTATCTGTTTTAGTTTTTTATCTGTCTAAAAAAATATGTTTTAGTGTTTGCAGCTGGAATGTATACATGTTTTAGCAGTTTGCAATCTTGTTTTTCTACTGTTCCTTTAACAGCAGGAGAAAAAAAATGACGGTCCTTTCCCTTATTAAATTTGCAATAAATTCGCCAGCAGTGGCGGGGACCAACAGCTAGATGGTGCTGCCGATTTTCAGTGCCTATACTATAGAGTTAGGGTTAGGTAAACTGTACAGTTAAAGTGAAGATTAGGGTGAGGGTTAGGGTAAGGGTTAGTTTAAGGGTTAGGGTAACCTTCTAAGGTTACAACTTGTCTGAAATATTGGCAGCGGTGCAAAATATGCGCAGCGCCATCTATTTAAAATGCGATAAATCCCAAATGACTTAAGTTTGAGATGTATGTAATCTATCAATGGTTAGTACTGGTTCTCTTTTGTAGCTTAAAGGGCCACTGTAGTTTGGAAAAAGCTCCACAAATTTGTGAAGTATGTAACAAACTTGGCACAAGATGCATTTTATAGGCTTCATTTTACCATATTCTACATGGTTCTGCTGTCTTTCATGTTGTCTGTCTTCAACACTACCCAGTAACTTGGGGTCTGAAGGTGGGGGTTGCTCTACCGATTTGTTTGTTCTTTTCTGAACCCCCCAAACCCCTACTCTGTAGAGCAACCTAACACAGTGGACATGAAGGATTTCTATCAAGCCAGCCTACAAACACTTTTAAAACATTAATATTCTCATAAAATGAATGTGTGTTCTTGGCTTACACAGCTTCTTATGTTGTTATTTTGATAATACTTCACAAATGTGAAACATATTCTTAATAATATGCTTTTTCCTCCTCACACCAATGTAATAATAACCCCACGAATACCATCATATGTTTGCATGCTGATGTGCCATAAATATTTTATAGCATGTTTTTATGCAAAAGATAAAAAAAACACGTTTCCTTCCCAGCGAAAGCCTTTGCTGCCCATTTCCTTCTGAGTTTTTTAAGGTGTTGATATATTCATTTTAGAGCCAACATAAATTGGCACAGCTGCAGGTGCAGGAACTGCTTTCTACATTTCATGCTGCTGGAAGAAGCCGTGTCGGAGCCTGGGGAAATGCAAGCTAGGAAATGAGTATGCAAGAAATAGAGGAAGGGCCGGCAGCACATGGACCTCATCCAAATCCCTTACCCACGCTAATGTTCACTCAAAGGACATGATTTACTAATCTTTGCAGGAACTGTAGTGCTTCACTGAGGTTATAATATCAATTTTCCCCATTGAAGGCCCTCCAAAGCTTTATGAATTCATGGAAAATTTAGGGGGAAAACATAATTTAGACTGTATTTAAAAAGAATGAAGTTTGATGCCACGGCTGGACCAAGAAGGCATCATTATACATTAATGGGCATTGTGTATGTGACTGGTTGTTTACATTTCTGGAGAGAAAGCTTGCATTTCCTTATTTAAGTAGCATGTTTCCTGGCCTATGAGGGGTGCAAGGTGTGGTGTCAGACCCGGTTATCTAACAAAGCCTTCTAACGTCTCCCTGTTTCCTCCTCCCCAAACCTTACTAATACTAGTAGATAAAAAATAAATCTAATGATCCAGCTCTCAGGATGTGATGTAATACACTCAACATGGAATCCTTTACTCATAAACAAAGTTTTCAAAAATTTTGATTTTCCCAAAAAATATTTTATGTTTTACTCATAAGCAAAGTTTTCAAAAATGTTAATTTTCAACCAAAAATGTTTTATGTTTAGGGTTGCTAATGTTGTAGCTTATTGCACACTTCACAAACAAGTGCACATGTTTATTTTCAGGCATTTAGAACAACATGTTTTAGACTTTACATTGGTTTTTAAAAACTGATTGCTGGAAAGATGAAAATATGTACAATGTATTCACTATAGAAAAGGCTTTGGAAGAAAAGTCAGAACCTCCTTCAGGCAAACTCTAAGTATGATGTGCCATGGCACTGCACCAATATAGTTATTTATTATTATTATTCCACCCCTTTTAGTTGTCCAGTGTGTGAGAGCAGATCTGTCCAAGAGGCTCTCCTAATAGGAGTCTTTCCCTGCAATTAACATTTTAGGGCAGCCTTCTGTGCAGATCTGCTCCCACCCTCTGCACATCTAACATGTGGTAGAATGAAGCAAATCTACATGTTGCTGCAATGCTAAAGATCAAATATGTTATTTTGTCTTGAAATGTTTTATTGTTATCAACTGTCAAATAATTTAAAAAAATTAAAGTGATTTGCTAATGTATATGCTTGAAAAAGAAATACAAAATATGTTATAATTTTGTTTCTGAACTCCGGAATAAAAAAAAAACACCCACCCTACACCAAAAGAACCACCCAACCATTGTTCACCTGTCTGGGAAGATAATTTCACAATGGCCATAATGAGTAGGGGATATTGTTCCTGATCCACCTTACTATTGTACATTAGTTTTCAATCCATTAAAAAAGAGATAAGGAGTTTTAAATGTCCTGTAAACCAGCTGTGATGTTTTTATTTTTTCGGTTGGCTCTTTGAAAAATTACCAGATAATACAAACAACCAACTTCTAAGTATCTGGACTAATTCCACCAAGAACTAAGTTTTGACAAAAAAAAAAAAAGAACAAAACATACCTTTGCATCTCTATAGCTCTTCAGATTTCCAGAAACAAGAACAAAACGGTGTCTTGTTTGGAACTGTTTATCTTGGAGATGGTAGAGGTACATTGTGATCTAATAAAAGCACGCCTGGTATTTGGTAATAATTTACTGAAAAAGCCCTTCCCTAAAACAGCCTATGGGAATTGTGGTTAATAGGAGCTCCACAGTGGGAGCTGAAAGCTATTTTATTTGTCATCAACCCAAACATTTTATGAATGAAGAATTAAAATGAATGTACACATTTCCATACCACAATGTTATTCTTCAGCAGGTTTTGTCGTCTTAGTTCTATTTTAACAACATGTGGTCTTAGACTGAAAGTTACCAAAGCAGTTGGTTACACCCAAAATTAAATTCTGATTGACCTAATTATCAGTCTTTTTACTTATAAATTAGCTGTAATAATGTTGTGCAAACATTTGAGAAAATAGCTAAAATACTCACATCAAGGATTTCTTTGTTGGCTTTGGGTGATGTGGCTTCTCGCAGCTCTTTAATGGCAACAGGGATCTTTATTCCCTCTCCTTCTGGAATCCACAGACCCTAATTATATAAACAATACATATTTAATAGTCATGCCAGATCCCCAGTTCTCACTTGCTCATTCAAAATAACGAAGAGTCTGTACCAAACATTGTATGAATCTAAAATTATATTGTTAGACACCATCCACAATTAGCATACTTTTAAAATAAAACTTAACCTTTATAATAAGTCACCGGTTATATTGTAGTAAGTACTATTTTCACCTATATAATCTATAAATAGAACATTATATTTACTGTAATTGATATATATTTATATATACCGTCTGTACTTAGTGAACACTACCATGTATTATCTATCACTTCCCTTATTATAATGAGGATACCTAGTTATATATGGTGAAAATCACTTAAATAATGAGCCGCAAATCTCAAAGTCACATTGGTTGCCACCACACGAACTTTGCTCCACAGAAAGCGATGAAGAAAGACTTCTTAGCTCTGCCTTTAAACGTTTTTTGGGAAATTTTCCACTCAAGAAGAATATTTTCTTTAAATGTGCCATTGATAAAAATGCATGTTTAAAGGAATTTAGATAACCTATATTATCTCAGCCTGACTGTGAAAAGGCAGGATTATTTTTTTTCTTGACCTGCCATATTGTTTTTCTACCTAGAGACTCCAAGTCACAGATCATGCAGCAAGGCCGGGTGAACTGTTATTAACAAAATATAATATGAAATATTCTAAATGAATGTGTTTTATCTTTGATACACTCTTAATAATTAAAAAATAATATCAGATTCAAAAATCCTTTTCCTAAAATTGGGATGTAAGTCATATATTAGTTACTACAAATATTAAACATTTTTGAAAGGATGTCTCAAATTGTGCTTCAGATGAAAATTGCAAATCAATTTATTTTAAGTAGATAATAAACTCTACTACTTTGCCGTGAAGTAAAACAGAGCACAACATTTGTTATATTTACTATTGTTCTAATTGTCTTTCAATAATGAATGCTGGCACTGCCTATCCAAAAATGAAATGTGGCTTAAACATATCCCATCCGGCCACAATTATCATCATACTACATAAGTACATCTTAGTAAATGAGTTGTTAAGTGAGTTGTGGGGAGCATTATCTAGTAAGATTATTTAATTCACTGGTCTACAATGTGTTTAGTACTGGATGGTGACAAATGACAGAGAATTACTGAGTTTGGGCTTCAACTTACCTGATAAACTGTTCCAAATGCTCCTGAGCCAAGAACTTTTATCTTTTTAAACTCAGCCTCCTTTAGGATCCTAAGAAGAGCTTGATTTGGTGCTTCCCCGCTAGGTGTGACAGGCTCCACAAGCTGGAGAAAGACAGCGAGACAAAACATTTGATTTAAAGTATGAGACCTGGAAAATTAATTAATTAATTTCTATAGTATACAACCAAAGGCAAAAGCATAGCATTTATATAATATAAGATGTGGACATTGTAATTACATTTTGTTCGAGAAAAAAACGTACCTCTTTTTCTTGAAGTATCCTGCGCAGTGTGCGCTTCCTTTTGATGCGGTCTCTACGCACAAAGTAGGCGATCCCAAGTCCTACCAAAACAGCGACAAGGATGCCGCCAACTACTCCAGCAGCGATGGATGCATGTCGGGACCTACAAAAAAATAATATTGTCTGGTTAAAAAAAGTCTACTACAGTAACAAAGCAGGAAAATGTATTTATGTGAAGCCCATAGATAAGGAGAGTAACAGAGAGGGATATCTTTTCTGGTAAAGCATGCTTAAAGGACCACTGAAGTCCCTATATCTGCTCTGCACCACCAAACGGAGAGTGGAAAATTACATATAACATTTGTTTACATTTTTAATATTGTATTACACTTGGGTTGAAGCTTAATTATCTAAAACTTTCATTCACAATTATTGATACTGCCATTGGCAATTATATCACATATATAGTTGTAAGCATGCGGGTCATTGCTAACGCTGCAGGCTCGCATAGCGAGCCTGCGGCCCTCGCAAAGCGAGGGCCTCAGTTGCTGGCATGGAGCGCCGAAGGGCGCTCCATGCCAGCAACTGCATACCTCGCAACATTCACGGACTTACGAGAAACAAATACGAGACGCAGGACTTCGAAAAAAAAACATTACAACCTCGCAAAAATACGACTTTAACGGCCGACCTGTGCGAACCTGAAAACATTGGAAACACAATAAATACACACAAAAAATACATACAAAACATACCCACAGCAAGGGGGGGGCACCCAGGACCTCTGCAACTGAAGTTACACCTCCATTTAAGTCCAAATTCCAGAGTTTAGAGACACGAAAAGCCCAAAAGTGAGAAAAAAAATGGCCGCCGGAAAAAAACGAAAACGAGGCTACAGGACCCTAAACACGCAAAACACCACGAAACACATACTGATTTTCACAAAAAGCCGGACGAGCTCCAAGAACAAGGACGCAAAATCAGCCACAGCTGCGTACCACACACATTAGCCGCCATTTTACAACACTAACTTACACAATGCGGAAGCACACAGCTACCCTAACAGATTTCATTGCCCTCATTTTTTGACGGGCAATATTCTAGTTTATTTATATCGTTTTCATTTCTAAGGTAATTGAAACATTTCCTATATCCATTTAAACCAATGGCCGCCAACCTATTTCACTTGAAGGGTCACACTTATGGTCCCTTAGATCTTAAAAGGGTGACACAATGGTTTTTAGCTTCTTAAATTACACATGGCAAACAATGTTTATTACCACTAATAGATGTAGATTAATTGGTAATAGAGGTAGAGATGACAATATGTTTTGCAGTGCACTAGATACTGATTTGCTAGTTGAACAGATAAAATCAACTCTGTATCGTTAGGGACATGCTCTCCCACGCCAGAAAACAGGCTTGGGACCGATTGGGAATGGTAAATATATATTATTTCCCATTAAAATCTGTTTCTATGTTGTTGAGTACTGGTTGTTGCTTTAAAAATGCAAGTTGATTTTAGTAGGTAATCCTTTTAAGTGGACCAGTAAATATTCTACATACTGTACATGAGGTGTAGCGCTTCCAAACCCACATGAAGATCTATGCAGCAGTGTGAGATATTGCTCTAACGAAATCGTTAGTTTCTCATGCTGCAATGCATCGAACAGATAACATGATAATTGAAGATATTTATCGCATTACAGAAAAAAATTATCATCCTAATGTATCACAAAAAAATAAATTTGATCAATGTGATCCATCTACATAGTATATTAGTCACCCATTAATTAGAGCCGTGATACTCAAATCTCCCCAGCTAGGTCAGGACTTAGGTGTGAATTAAAGTGAGGCGATTAGAGCCCCCACAGCATGTTGGATACACAAGCTCACCTGGGCTCACACAATGCTATCATAAATCATGACCCGACTGGGAAAAGTTTGGAAACCGCTAACTTAGCCGGACATTCACTCACATCTTTGTCTGACATGCATTGTAAAAAGGAAGATTTAAACATTATACTTTTTTCCAATGATAAATCAGCCATGCAATAGTTTAAAGATGAATTTGTAATCTCTATGCAGACTGCTTTTGCAATAATGTTAAGGCTTCCTTCAAACAAACTCTAATTAGGACGTGTCAAGGCACCACAACTGCTGAGTTATGGAGCTCAATGGAAAAAAAACTAATAATAGTATAAAATAGAATAAATGCCACTAACTAAATAGCAATTTGTCAGAGGGAGAGATCCCTCCTTATAGGTTGGTTAAGAGCCGTTGTCGATTTCAAGGAAAATATGCAACTACAACAGAAATGTACGTTTAAACATGTTTTACAAATAATGCATAGTAGACAAACAGTAGAAGCTTCACACAGCTGATTAAAGTCATATTTGTAGCAACACAAAGGTGATTATACAAATTGTACAATTAACTCACCCGCGTTGTTGGCAGCCTTCAACCCCCGGCCCAGTGCATCTGTTAAAAAAAAAAAAGAGAGTAAACAATTTGTTTTCTTCTAAGCTTTTCAATATATAGTAGATCACGGCCTGTCTTTTTGGTGTCAAATGAGAAAATGTTGTGGCTTTGTGTACTCGTGAAAACCAGCAACACAATGCAATTATGTAATGTATCCAGCAGATGGCTCTCTTTTTCTGCCTGAATTATTTTTCCAAGTAAAGTGTTTATTTGTGGATAGGGCTATGATCTTTAAAGCTTGCAATCTAATCCTACTCAATCATTATAAAGTACTGAAATTGAATTGACGTATTGCTGCCCGTCTGCTAAAAGTCAAGGATAATTTGGATAAATTGAGACCTTTCATTAGGAATTGTCACAATATAAGACACCTTTGTAGGTCACCGGTATAAGGTGTTGATAGATAAAAACAACAGTGTGTACATTTTTATGTTAAAAGTTTTGAATTTGTTAACAGAAAGGACCTTTGAAAGAGTTTTCTGGCACACCCATATAACAATTATTGTAACAGAGACCTTGCAATATTTTCTGATACCTTTTTAAAATGGATCAGTACTGTACAAGCCCAGACAACTGCCCTAATAAGACTTTCTGTGTATCTTTGCAGACATGTCCGTAGGAATTTTAGGACAACCTACTGGGTAGATTAGTTCCCACTTCATTTGATAAGGATAGAAGTGGCTCTGTTCATGGCTGCAACACTAACGTTCCCACGTAAGTTTTAAATATCTACAGAGATTTGATTCTATTCAAACACTAATTTATTGCTGATCAATTGTTCAATAAACAAATTAGATCTTATTGCATGTTCACAGTGGTCCTATGTTTAATAAATTATAGTTTCAAGTGTCCTTTACCCCAAATTAAGAAATTATAATTTACAAAAAGAAGCCCAAACTATTTTTTTTTAATGAAATACTTCAGTCAATCAGTAATATTAGCTCAATGTCTACTTACCCTGATTTGCATTCAGCATCACACAGTTGGCAAACATTAGATGCATCAGGATACTTCCAGATCAAACTGTCATTTTCTCCCTTGTACCCACCTGGGCATGACCCAACACAATAAGGACCATCAATATAGTGGGCACATTTCTTACAGTCATCAGCACCCTGAAAGGAAATAACAAAGTTAATTATATAAACAATACAACTAGAGTGTGTAATACACCAGAATATTGATTTTCTGACTTTATTTATTTAAGGAACCCAGATTTTATTACATTTTATACAATACCTAATCTCTATTCCATCATTTATAGCCAACTCAGTCTGACAAAATGTCATAGAGATCAGGTGCATTGTGTCAGCATAATATATCATGGTTATTTAATTAATTTATCCCGCAAATTATCTTGGGATATGTGCTCATTTCAAAATTACTTGAAAATTTTATTGAATATTTTAACAATGCTTAGGGATCAAGTTATTACATAGCATAGTTATAATCCACACTATGCTATGCAAACCCTCAAGGACAAGACCTATCCTAAGATACACTCCCCTAGATGCACTAAGATTTACATTAGCCCCAAAAACTTATCTGAGACTGCAATGGACATTTTCCCAATAGGAAATAGACCATGCAGCCATCAGTGACCTTCTCTGCAGTCCCTGTGAAGCTTAGTGAATCTGGAGGATTGCCTTAGTATATACACAAACCGTAAACACACACATGCTGACTCATGCTCATGAACAGATAATGTTTATAGAATATCCCATGATCTCTCATTTTATATACATAATATATAAACATGAAAATAGCCTCACATATAAATATATACATTGCCATATTTAAAGAGTGCAAAGAAATCTGCAGTAGCAAAACAACCTGTGCACTTAAACCATTAAATCCTTTTTAAAGATCCACACAAATGTATATTTCATGAACCATTTAGTTTTTATGTTTTTAGTACAAATGTATCAATGTGGACTGGACATAACCCACTCTCCAATCTTTATGTAAAATATTATTACCAATTAGGAATCTTGGAGCTCAAATGGATGGGAAGCAGATCACAAAGATGCTCAGTACTAAAGTGGTTAATATCTATGACCGTGATCTGTCAGACTGTGGTGTAGATAATGCTTTGGACATCTGGTGTTTAGAATTCCTCCAGATGTTCTCCTTCAGTATTATACTCTAGTCCTCTACTCCGCAGTGATAGGTAATATTATCCAGTGCACTGGTTGATGTCATGCTTTCCACTTATGTGTAGCCATACCTTATCAGTTTAAGGGAAGGAATCTGAAAGCTACTATATAAACTACTAACCACCCTTCCCCAGAATGTGAATCTGCACTAAAGCTCCTTTTTGTACAGCATAGTACTATGCAGAATAGTGTTTTTTTGTTTGTTTGTTTTTTAGTATAAGATTCACTTTTTACTAGAAAGAAAGCTCCCTTGCAGCGGTCGTTGGAGCCTCCACCTCCGCAAATGCGTCAGCCAGACCTGCGTCGCTCGCTTCGCGAGATCGCAAAGCGTGATGACGACTCGCAGTTTAACAATTATAATATGTGATAGGGAAAGTGATGTTAGGTCTTAGAATTTATAGCACAACATTCTGAAGCCCGCAAATTGGCTCAGAAAAATACTTAATTTCATGTATATTTTTTGTGTTATATTGATCCCAGCAATCAATGTGTTAATACATATACTATAACTCACATGTGATAGAATATCATATTTGTGGCTTTATTAATATTGCATTTTGACTGGAACGTGGGTTTGGTCGTAGATCGTAATTGAACCCCATAGGACTTTGAAATCCCTCCTCCATTTTCTTGTGACGCAATGCTGACAATCTCTGTTTCCATTGGCTCAATCTAAACCCGTAACTACGGGCTTGCTTAATTGATTACTTTCTAGCCCGCAAAGCTGCCGGCCGACAGATGGTTTACGATTTTGTGTCTCTCGCTCGTAGCCTTTTGAATTTAATAGCACCGTAAGTCTGCCAAATTTCAAGCCCGCAGCCGTTACGAGCTTCACGTTGGAATTACTGGCTTGGAATTTAATGTGGCTCTTAGATTTTATGCTGCTCTAGGCCCATTCAGAGCTGCTTGCCCCCACATCACAGTTACTACTTCTCATTTACCTTTGTCATATCCCAATCACAAGATAACCACAAACCTAAATATAAATTATGAGTGCATATAATATATATACATAATGGCAAGTATAGTTACAGACAGAAAAATAACAGCATATAGACATTTCTGTATATAAACACACAATATGCTATGTCACTGTACCAGCAATTTCTGTCAGTCTGCTGCCGCTGAAAATGTGCTGCCCTAGGCCTGGGCCTCAGCAGAAATAAACCACTGACATATACACTGTGTTTTCTCTGTGTATATATATCCTATTAAAATGAGGTGTTTGTTATGTTACAGTGCTTCAGGAATTTCATTACAGTATAAAGAGTACAGAATAATAGTAATACATTTATTTTTTTTAATGTTAAATTTATCTTATTTTAAAAATATATATAATTTAATGCTAGATTATTCTATGGTACTATCATTGTTTGGGAAAACTGCCTTTTTAATAAGTACATTTATTTTTGTCTTAATTGGGAGGAACCAACTGCTTTTTCATCCTAACATAATTAGTGATCTGGAATGGATCTTGGATTCAGATAAGATCTCTATTCAGTCTCATTGTTGTGGAACTTAACAATTGGTTTGAATTAAACAATAACTCACAATAGAGTAACTCACCCCCTCATTCTCATTTACAGTCTAAATGGCCAAAATGGAAGTTCCCAGACAAAAGCAGAGTCTGTTAATACTAAAATTATTAAATTAATATTTTTATGCTCATGGCTTACATAGCTGCTAATATTGTTGGTTTGTTAAATTGGCCACAAACATTTAATGGCTTTTCCAAACTATTTTAAAACTCTTTTTATTAAGCAATTAAGAAGTGTGAGAGAAAAAAATTATATGACAGATCTGAACTCAGTCATGTAACAATTTGTCTGGGAGGTCCAGCAACTTCACAATAATAAAGAAATACATCTGTTATCATTTTGTAAGAGAAATCAAAGTTTACACATCCACTCTAATCTAACCAAGCGATGACAGAATCAAAGGCAATCTCCATTTCTCCTCATATACATAGATCACAGCCTACTACTTTCCCAGAACTATCTTGGGAACCAAAACCATTTTTCACCATTAACAGTAAAAACAAATCTCCCTTTTGTGTAGCAAAATACAACCGGCATAAAGTAAATTAAAACCTGCTTGCTGAGATGAACTGGTATGGCCTTAGGCTTGAACGCTGTAGCAATGGTGTCTTCATAAATAAATACATTTGTGATGCAACCTACCACAACTTATTTCGTTTAGCTCCTTTACAAATACTATTGAGGCCAGATGTACAACAATATTTGAAAAGCAAATATAAAAGTAATGAAAAACAGCCATTCTTCCTGTTTCTCTTTTCCCTTCTGCAATCCTTCCAAAAGAAAGTGCAGGTTCACTGAATTTTCTCTTGTTTCTTTTCCCTCCCTGTCTATTTTCTATTTATTTTTTTTTGCTGTTAGATTTCAAGAAATGCTAAGCATGTCCTGTGAAAGGAGTAAAGTTATGGTAACCCAACTGTGAAGCTTTGAAACATTATTTGTTAACATTCACACCAGCCAAACTGCTAATCATGGGACAAATCCCTCAGTTTTAGTCCAATAATATCATTATTTTCTTCTATGCTTTTGTATGCCTATCCTTAAAATAAGTAGACTATCCCCATTGGTGCAAGAAAAGTCATGCTCTAATGCACCAAATCAAATCAAATGATATTTTGGTGCTTTAATATAAAATATAGCTGCTGATAAACATATGTATATACTAATGCCTTTCTGTTTTACATTTTGAGTACTACGGTAAGTATTAAGATTCATTTTAAGCAAAGCAGATTTGAAGATAGAAATTGGCTATATTCACTGATAATTCACGATAATGTAGGCAATATGACTGGAATGATTTGTCTGTTCATAGAATGTAAAAAATATAATTCAAAATATAATGACTTAAGCAGTCTTCAATTGATCTGCCACAAAAGAAGAAGTTGGATTTATTTGTTGTGATAAGATAAGAAGTATGTGTTTTATTCCTTACCTCTCCATTTTCCACTTGTCCTCTTAAAACAGTTTCCATTCAGCACCTCAGAACTCTAGTTACTACTCTTGTGCCAATGGATACAATTTTAACTTTTTCCAACCCTACTGCAACATTTAGGTCTTGCAAATAGGTAATGTTCACACCCAAGCACCCCTCAAGACTGCCTGTTGTGCCATCTCTACTTCATCTCCATGTCTTTCTCCAGTGGTTCTAAGAAATGTAAATTGCTACATATTGTTTCTACAGTACAACTTGGCCACATTGACAAAACTTAAATGACAATCTAGAAAATGTGTATATGCAGTACCAAACAACGCTCTTCCCACTATCTTATTCCATTACCCTTATTTTAATCATTTAAGCTTTAATAAGTGACATTTTGTTCATGCATGCCTAATGAAACTTAAAAATGTACATTTCCATAATTTCAATGATATATATAGTTTAAACAGAAAACAGCCGTAAAATTGTTAGTTATATTATACTATATGCTTTAATTTCTTTTAGTGCTTTCATTGAAATCTTCTTGTGCTACAAATAATAACAATTTCTATTGTTTGCATATTTCTGGAATATGTGTTATGCTAATGACCACTGCATATTTTCAATGTAACTTTCTTGCTTGACCCCTCTGCAGAAGCATTACTCAACATGCAGACCTTGCTCCAAATCATTTCCTCAAGGTCTGTTTTTGTCTGGACCCCTGCTACCTCCTTCCTAGTTATCCCTTCTGAAGATCCTTGTTCTAGTTGTCTATTAGTTTGTAGATTTTTCCCTGAACCCTTTAAAAGCTTTTATAACAGAGATTTGATATATTCAAAATACTGTCAATAGTCAATTATTACTTGCTTTTAATTAAAAACACATTTATAAACTGAATAAAATATTCTCAAACCATTTTTTTATATAATATTGTTGAAAGGGAGTAGTAACCCTATGAACGCTGTGACATAGATAGTGGTTTATTTTACTTTGATGTTTATGATATATCTATTGAGTCAATGACTTTGAATAAAAAATCAGTATATAAAAAGCCATGAATGGTGTGTGGTGTGTGCAGACCTTTAGCTTATTTTCATTTATTAGCTACACTGATATATGATATTCAACAAAACATATATTAAATATAGGGCTAAATGTAAAATAGATCATTGTATTTCAAACCCTGCATCTTGGCCTGAAGTAAACCCTATATATGGTGCTCTAGATCACAAGTCTGCTTACTGACATCTCCACTTAGTGTTTATCTGTAAATCATGTGTGATCTTTTCTTCTGTGCAAAGTACATAGTTGTAAGATCATATTAGCATCCCACAGATGTTAGATAAGATACAGCATCATAAATTAAAAAGGCTGCATGTTCAAGATGATGTTACAGGAACATATTGGACATGCAAGAGAAGTCTAGACAATGTACTAAAATACCATTAAGGTCTACAAAAAGTACCCTTTGCTTTGCAAAACCAAATATACTTCTAGGTAGACTATTTAATGCCTACTCTAGTTGTAAATAAAAGTAATGGTCCTTAACAAGATGCACAATAAAAGCTCTATTAGCCCAATATAAAGTTATTAATCATTACACCATTTTTTATCATTTCCCTCTAAGCTACTCTGGGGGGTTTCCATGTCTATCTCCTCCCATTCCATCAAGTGAGGTGGGCGGGCAATCAGCAATTTTATCAGTGTGAAAAATAGACGTGCAACAAGAATTCCTACAAGAACAAGATGCAGGAATGTTATTTAACTATTGACTTTTAGAAGCTTTAAAGTATTTCATCCAACAATTTCTTACTTTTAGAAAATTTATGGTTGGTGTCATTTTCAATTAGATCCAATTAAGTAACAAGCATTTCCTTGCACTCATTATTATTATTATTGTTTATTTGTAACACGCCAACATATATTCCGTAGTGCTATACATAAGTTAAGTTCCAAATAAAGACATATTCAATATTAACCCATTGCAAAGGATAGAGGACCCTGTATTTGAGCTTAGAATCCCGTGTCCATAGGGCTTTCCCCGAAGTGCCATGCAGGATTGAAAACTTGCAGACTTACAAAATTATTCCATTATTTAAATCTTCAAAAGTTCTGGTTTTCTGTAAAAATGTTTTTTATGTTCATGGCTACTGCTAATGTTGTTATTTTGTAACATACATCACAAACAGATGCCTCTTTTCTTGAACTACCGTGGTCCTTCATTACACTTACCGCCCCCATACAGGTGATACTATTGTTCTGGGCCTGGCACTCCGGATGACAGGAATAACACTTGTTATCAATTTCGTATTCTCGAGGCTCTCTGTAATACAAGCACACAATAAGGATCTGTTACACTTCACTGACAGAATGATATTATAATTCACATTATAAAGAAGTGTTAGCTACTTCCCAGGCACTTGCCTTATGAGGAATGTCCTAGATAAAAACACATCTCAATGCATGGCAGCTCAGAACGTTATAACCAGTAAAACATCCAGCTGGCACTTTCATTTCCATCACTTTTCATATGGACTCCATGAGATCTTGGGCCAGATGTACTATATAACAACATGTTGGAGATCCCTGGGAGATGCCTTGAAGAACCTCTCCATCACTATTATCTTATGGGGCATCACTCCAAGCATTCTCCAACACTTCAATCCTTATTACATTTGGCTCCTGCACTGGACTGATATCATCATGTGGATAAACAACCAGAAGATCTACTTCCTCCAACAATTAATCTAACTGCACAGTAATACAATGAAATAATGAATGGATTAATGTTGTTTACCTTTGCTGATGACAATTATGTGCTGCATCTGTCTCAAATGTTTATGGGACTATTTACTTTTTGGCCAATAATTTGAGGGGCACTAAAGAAAAAGCTCAGAAATATTTGCACAATTTTAACTCTTGAAATTATTATAGACTTCTATTGTGTTTATCCTTATCACTGTGTAGGTAAATGAATTCAACTTTAAAGTGCCTGTGTAATCATATTTTTCTATATAGACTTTTGAAAATCTAAACTTGATAACGAGCAAAATGTTTCACAAAAGCAAACAATAAATAATCATAAGCTTTTAAATATTTTACTTTTATATTTTATCCTTCTTTACTGCAGGGATCTGTCTTTAAAGGACATGGATTTCACTATGAATATAATATACCTATATATCTATTTACTTTTATGTACTTTGTATTATTAAGATGTGCTTAAAAACTCTTTTTTTCTGTCTTAAAAGAGTTTTTAAGCACTACTTAATAGAAAAATAAGTACATAAAAGTATGTTATATTCCTAACACTTCCTAACACCTCCCATGTCTCTTTACTTTTGCTGCTTCTGAGGTGCTTCTTCAGAAGGGTTTGTAAACTAATAATACTACCGAATGCACTGGCAGTTTTAACTGCTGCATTTCCATTGTGCAAATAAAAGCTTCATCTGCAAAGTCTCCTCAGATGTAGTAGAACAACTGTACACAAGGTAATATTAAAGACTATTAGCCATATTCTATTAGCTACTTGCAAATGCCTTAAACTCATAAATTTGGCTTTGGGTATTTTTTATACATGTTTATATGCATTCTATTGACTTAAGAATTCATTGATGCCAATGAGTAAACCATATATGTCTCTCTTTCTAAATATAGAATGTCCCTTATTAAATGTAGTTATTCCATGGAATATATTTTAAATATATGATTACATAAGAAATGGATAGGCATGAGAGGGAAAGAAACAGTAAATATGAAATTAACCTGATACAGCAAAGAAAAAGAGTGGAAGAGGAAGTACTATAAAAAAAGGGTGTAAGGCACTGAAAAAAATAAACAAAACAAAAAAAACAAAGTGATCCATAACAAAAGGAAATAAAACTGCTTTTGATCAAAACATACTACAGTTAAAAAAAGCTTTAAAATATATTAATAATATGTAGATAATAAATAATCTGACATGTGCCATTATAAATGCTGACTTTTACATCATCAAAGATATGAATTAAAATTAAAATGTTATTCAATTTCATCCTGGTCCAGCGACAAACTGATGGATTTAAGGGATATTTTGAGCAACATGGACTAGAACGTCATTGGAAAAATTGTGAATCATTTGGAGATGTTTATTTCTTCTCAAATTACATATGATGGATGGCAATGCAGCTGTTCAATTCCTTTTTAATTAGTAAAAGAAACCCAGGAGCTAAACTGGAAATTGCTAAGTTTTTTAATTTGAGGTTAGGTCACCTGAAGGAGATTGTATATAACAATGGCAGCTGCCAAAGACATATCAAACCATATGCCTTATTTATTTAATCCCAACCAACATTGATAAACTGAACTTTCTGAGAGAAAAACAAAGTAATTTAGACTTACTGGTCTCTCTGTTCATTAGTAATGATGTTTTAAAGAGTATGCTAAAATCTAACAACATGTATTCTACACAGATTGTAGAGAAGTATTCAGTCTACTATTGGGTTGAAGGGTGGAAGAACTCAAAAGAGGGCAGGAGAGCAGTTGTCAGCCAATCAGGATGCACCAGCAAGCTGGTTTGTGCAGGAGATATATTAGAGGACAAAGTAAAAAAGGCAGAAAGAACTAGATGGGATGGAAAATAGGGACTGAAAAAAAACAGAGACAAAGACAGAATCAGCTGAGTTTGTGGGAAGAGAGGGTGTGTCATATCTAGAGAAAAGGAATGTGAAAGAGAGGCATGTGACAGAGAGAAGGGAGGAGAAAGAAAGGAATGTGAAACCTCAGCAGATAGAAAGGTATAGAAAATGATATATTCGGCCCACTGGAGTAGCCAGTTTTTTTTACTATAAATAAAAATATAGTTTTTGATGTTAAGTAAACTTGGAAGTCTCCCAAAAGCTTGGTATCTCTATGAATGGCTGATTGCTGGCTCCTATAAAATCCTCTTGACTTCCAAGTGTTATATATTCTTGTACAACCCATGTACTGAATATAATTGGGTAAGGATAAGAAGACAAAGTGATGGACGGATTCCTTATGCTAAGTGACAGCCAAAGATCTATTTTCTACTTCTATTGTAATACCATCCAATTGCAAATATTCCTATTTTATTGGTACTTTTCTATCTTACCATAATTGGTACCTATACTGTGGCCTTTTAAGAAATGAAACATGTTCATTAGGTTAAAAGTCCAGTCACAGTACAGGTTCATTGAAACCCTTTGACATATTTGCTGTTTTAGGGTCTCTACTGCAGGAAGTTAAGTTCTTGAAAAGGATGTTCCACTTGAATGTACAGTAAACAACTTTGTTAAGCCTGGATAACACAGTGATATTGGAAGTTCTTATGAAATCAAAACAGCACAGAAAAAGTCAGGGGATTTAAACATCAGCAAGACATGAAATCTAAAACCTGTTCTTCAATAGCTTTGTGCGAATCAGACAAATGCGCTCGTATGACATGATCAGCTGAGGATTCTCAGAAAACTAAAGGTCAGGATCAAATTGGGGATTAAATAGAGTTTCAAGGAAATCAAGACATATGTGTTCTCGGTATCTTAAAGGGGCACTGAAGTTGCAACATTTTTTACAATATGAAAGCTTCAGGGTTAAAAAAACATTCTTTTAATTTTTATGCAAATTGCTCTTGCAACAATGTCAGGACATCCTTCAGTTTCAGGTACAGCCAGTAGATGGAGGAGCTGATTTCTCCATAGAGCTCCATAAGCCAACTGGTGCAGTGTTGTCACATGCCATTATTAATTAGTCAAAAGGAGAGCCTGACTTTGCTGCAAGGCTGCAGAATTTTAAAGTATGTTTTTACTACGTTTCATGTAAAAAACATTATATAGTATTAAAAACCTGCTCCTTAAAATGCACAACAACAAATGCCTGTCTGTTGAGAAAAGGACACTGAAACCCATGTGTTCTATGCATGCTCCTTTACTTGCTTGACCTGATTATGAAATAAATTGTTTGTAAATCAATTAGCTCCGCTTACTCACAGCCTTATTAAATTGCGAATTGGCCAATTGAATAGGGCTCTATATAAGCACAGAGCATATTTTTTACAGAAGTTTTTAGTTAGTGAACTTCTATCCAAAAGCAAGGTCTTCACCAACTAAAAACTTCTGTAAAAAAACATGCTCTGTGCTTTTATAGAGCCCTATTCAATTGGCCAAATCCCATTTGAATGAGGCCCTCAGCTTGTTGTGTATTTAAGGAATATAACTAATTCACACCAGTCTGAATTAGTTTACAAACTCCCACTCTGTATAATTAAACAGAGCGGGGCCAAAGGCGGTACAAACAATTCTCCCTGCCAAATTTTTATAGTTCATTTATCTAAACTATAAATTATTTATCTGCTATGCAAAAAAAAATGTATACAAGATGTACAGCATGCTCTTTGTGACTCCAATAGACATTTTTTTACTAATCTACCCCCAGGGTTAATGGCTGCAATGGCAATTTTACCCAATGCGAATAGAGCATATCAGAGTACTGCAAAGTGGTCATACCCTTGTGATGCTTAGTAAATTTTCCCATTGGATAGTAAAGCATGACCCTACTTCAGATTTGGCTAGAATTATACAAGAAGTTCTCACCTCATGAAATTATATTTAAGTTAGAAGCATTCAGAAACCATGGAAATATCAAAAAAGAGTCCCAATGTAAATAAACAAGTGTGAACTATTTTAAAAAAGAGACATCTAAACACAATGTTAAGCATGGCTGGACAGGAGACTAGAATGGTTTTGCTATATAATACCATGGTGAGCAATGTTTTTTCTTTGCCATCTATTAAAATAGATACACCTCCCACTTGTGTTTCCAACATAGAGTGCTGGCTTTATAGTTTGCCCACTAAAGATATTACATGTTCAAGCAAAACTTTGTTAAAAGAACTAATAATAATAATATAAAATTCTTACCCTGTATAAAAGTTGCAGGTATTTACACATTCTCTTCCCCGGCTATACAATTGACAAGAAAAGCACTGGGACGGCCCTGGTCCCCAGCAGCCCGCACACAAGGGGTCACATACATTGCCATCAAAAACTAAAACAGAACAAAGCAAAAACAGACCAATAAGCAGACAAATTAAAATTATAATTCATGTAATAATACAAAATGAAATAATTTAGAGGCTCGTTGTTTGATTTATGGTGCTTTGGCCTGTGGAGAAAGATTATATATATATATATATATATATATATATATATATATATATATATATATGAGTGAATTTGTATCTATATTTGTTTCTGTGTAAATGTATGTATTTACATACTGTATGGTTTGTCCTAGCACTCAACATGGTGACAAACACATTCTCTAATTGAACACACATGGTATTAAGTGTGACAGACTTGTTTCTAAGAAAAATGTTTAATTTTTTTTGCTAATTCTACTTCATTCAACTCAAAGATTAGACGCATCTCATGTTTTCAGTGTAAAATCAATAATTCTGGAAGCATTGTATGTTCAAGATATTTGCTACCATATAAGACAACTGTTTCTACTAGAAAAAAAATGTAGGTGCATCTTATGTATATACGTGTGTATACTGTATTTGAAGACATGTAACATTCCCTTTTTTTAAAATGGCCATACATTTACCTGTGTACTATGATCCAAACATAGGGCCTCATTCAATTGCGATTTGGCCAACTGAATAGGGCTCTAAATAAGCACATAGCATTTTTTTTTTAAAGAAGTTTTTAGTTAGTGAAGACCTTGCTTTTCGATAGAAATTCACTAACTTAAAACTTCTTTAAAAAAATATGTTATGTGCTTATTTAGAGCCTTATTCAATTGGCCAAACTGCAATTGAATGAGGGCCATACACTGCATTTTAGCTTGTTGAAATATATAAGTCATGTATATCTTATTTTCTGGTGCATCTTATGTTACATATCTTACATACTGTGTATATGTATATGTGTTGTATGCATATATATATATATATATATATATATATATATATATATATATATATATATCTCTCTTTGGTAGATTACATTAACCCAATTATGAATCTGACATTGCCCCACTTCTATGTCTAAAATAAAAACTATTGCACAATAATAAATCTGCAAAAAATATTCATTATCACATCTTCCAACTATGTTCTGTTTATTTTAAACACATTCCTTTCAGTGTATTTTAAAAATGAGAAGAATTCTTTAGTGTGAAGAAGGTGAACAGATTGCTGAGAGTACTATATACAACCATGCTGAGGACTATGGATAAAATGTTGCTAAAAATTGCACATATAATGTAGGTGTTGATTTAAAGTGGCAAAATGGAGTTAACTATCAAACGGAGTGAAAAGCGAAGGCAATAATTCAACTTTCTGTGATATTCTGTATAATGTAACTTACCACACATATCTGGATTTTTGTTGTTATCCACTGTAATTGCTTGCTTGGTTATAAAAATGCTTGTCCAGTTGATACTGTCAACATAGCAGAGGTTCTTGTTCTCCTTAATTATAATGTCCCCGTCACTCACTTCTTTGAGTGCCCGTAATCCCAGGAATTTTATGTTCTGCTCCACAACACCCAGAGTGAAACGTCCGCTGCAATGGATCATATACATTGCTGTGAATACTATCTATGCAAAGAGCCCTGGCATCTCCCAATCTATAGGATCCTACTAAAAATGTGATTTAGAATATAATGCTAAATTCAGCAATCAAGGGCCACAGCCAGGGCAGATTTTCATACAAATGTGTAATCAAGTTAAAATGTTTGAAACAAGATTACCTTAAAATACAAAGTGAACCTAGTTCACGATGTCAGGAGTTGGCAAATTCTCCTTTATAAGGTCTAAAGCTACAACCTTAGCATACTTTAGGGATATGGAAGCTTCTCAGGGTGGATTTCAGTATCTGAAGAAAATTCATCAATATAACTTTTAAAACTTGCATATGAACGTTAGTATAGCAGCCTTCATCAGATCTGCCTCTCTCCACCCCCTACTAGCTGCTGATGATGATGATGATGGAAGCCGATCTGCCCAGTCGATTGAAACTCCCACCCCCTGATTCTACTGAAGGCTGAATTATTAGTGTTAAAATTTAAGTTTTAAATGCTAGTTTGATTTTTTTTCTTCCAATACTAATTTTATTGATAATTAAATATTAAGTCAACAAATACAAATCAAAGTCCTTTAAAACAGTCCCCTGAATAATAAATACACTGCCAATGTCTATGTTTAAGGGATTCTTGAACTTAAATAAAAAATTAATTGCAACTAATAATTGACATATTTTTATGTTGACTGTTGAAAGGGATAATATTTTCCAAGAATTTTGTTCTTGCAAGGGGGAGGGCAAACATTTCTAGCTGCATTGCTCTTTTTATCAGTGGCACTAAACTTTAGCACAATAAAGTTACTTACAGGTACTTGGTTCTGCCTCTAATTATTTCAAGGTTCTCAAAAGCACTTAAGTCAGTGTGATTCTCTGGCCACCAGCGGATCAATAAATAACCTAATATAGAATAAGAGACAAGAAAATATTTTATTATAATTCAACATTTGTGTCTGTTTTTTGGTTACAATACAAGATTAAAAGTATCTACATCTGCAAAAGATTTTGGAATTTTCCTTTGGCTAAAAGACCATTTGTTTTGGTTGCTAATCAGTCTACGAAAGTACTCCAACTTAAGCAGAACACAACCTTAGCAATGTGAGTGATCAGAGTCCTAGTTTGCAGCCTTATTAAATTGCAATTTGGCCAATTGAATATGGCTCTATTTAAGCACAGAGCATATTTTTTTACAGAAGTGTTTAGTTAGTGAACTTCTATCTAAAAGCAAGGTCTTCACTAACTAAACACTTCTGTAAAAAAATAATGCAATGTGCTTAAATAGAGCCCTATTCAATTGGCCGAATTGCAATTTAATAAGGCTGTTGATAGGTAGCTTCAATTTCTCCTGCGTGAGAAAATGTCTGCACTAACCTGTTATTTCTCGAACAGTCTTAAAATATTTTAGTGTTTCTGGGTCCAGTTTTGGAGTCTTTGTGAAAGGGTCACTGAAATTTAGGAGGAAAAAAAAGTTACATACAGTGAGTGCAAACAAAAGAAGGAATGAGTTCTACTACAATATTTGCCAAATGTGAAAAAAAGATATTTAAAAGATAAGATTGCAAACACCCACCATTGTCAGATAACTAACTTATCTCTCTTACAATGTCATTTTTTTACTATCTTTTCTTTGAAAGTGATCAAGTATATAATGTTTTTATTTACAATACTGATTTTTTCTTTATTTCGGTGATGCCATGCGTGGAACAAATCAACATGACTTTAAGGCTTCCATTTGTTTAGATAGTGCCATACATTTTCATCTATACTATTATTATGCAAATATGAAACCTGAGCAGTTTTGGCATAATAAAATACAGTCTTTACTTTCAGGTTTCTTAAATGTATCCACTCAAACACCAATGGGACATAACAGTTAACCATAAAGGTTGGATGGCTACCTACCCCTGTCCACCCAGAGGCAGAATACTCAGGTCTCCATGGATCTTTGTGCAGTTTCTAAATAAGGCTATATTAGTAGCATTTATTGATAAAACGTCTTTGTGTTCTCCCGTTCCAATTCCATTGCAAACTTTATCTGGAAGAGAAAAGATGTATATTGGACAACAAGGACTGGAAATCATGGGCAGTCTGCCAAAGAATGCCATTCCTTCCACATCCTTGCATGTAGCTGTTACAAAAACCCTTCTTATTTCTCTTATAATAGTATCTATTTTCTTTCCATCACCATTTTCTTTCTTTGACTTTCTAGTCTTCCTCAACCTCCCTTATTATTGGCCCCAAAATATATATATTTTGCTAGTTTTCATTTTTTTATTTTTGCTTCAAGACTTCTGTCTTTCTGCCTTCTTTTCTCTTTTTTCAGTTTTACTTATTTACATTCTTCATCCTTTATTTTGTCTATTTTACATCTATCTGTATACAATTCAAATTCATACAAATGTTGGCAAAGACAAATTAAACACTCAACAACACTTATTAGCTAGTTAACAACACTTAAATGGTCATGGAAGGTTTATGGATTTCACTGGGAATATGATATAAAAGGCAGAAAAACAGAGCTTTTAAGTACTTTTTAGTAAACTAAAGCACATAAAAGTAAATAGATACATAGATATATTATATTCCTAGTGAAATCCAGAAGAGTTGTATAGGATGGTACCCAATCAGGAGTATTTTAATACTAATGAAGCTTTACATGTACACATCAATATGACTCGCTGACTGGGTCCGTCTAGAAGTGAAATACCAGGCAATTTTCCTGCTGATGAGAATGTAACAAGTGTATGCTGATTCTCTAGGCACAGAGAGCAAGATGCCTTACTATATTTTTACTTTCTCTGATAAAGCACCATTGACGAGGGGAATACAAAGAGAAGCTTGACATACTTCCTAAAGACGCAGATGATTGTCGTTATATTAAATGACCCAAGCAGGATTTCTTACAGACTAACCTTTTCATTAATGTAAAAAAAAAAACATATCATTTGTAAAAACTCTTCTGTTACCTATAGTACATGGTCCATCGCATTTCTTACATCTACGCACACCGTTTTCTTCAATTTCATGAGATCCTTCTCTGCACGTCCGAACACATGATCCTGGATCAGTCACTACATAGTTATCTGTAATATACAAACACATTGTTAAGACATTCAATACTAAAATATATCTTATTCATTTATGAGATAATGACTACCTCAGAGGCTCCAGTGTTTTGGATCCTAGCTATGCTGTTAAAGGGCTTCTCAATCATGTGCTGTTAAAAGGCTACTCAAGCAGTCTAAAAACATATTCTAATTGATAGAGAGGATATATGCAATATGAAATAGAGATGCCTTTTCAAAAAGTTATACAATAGCATTTAATTATAATAGTTATTGATTATTAACTGTTAGATTATCTTTTTGTTGGAGGAAGCCATTATTGATTAATTGTATCTGCTTCTACATATGAATGCAGATATAAATGTTTATGCTGCTATTGAAATATGACATTCCTTAGTACAAGTGATTTCAGTGGGAATTTATTTGTGATTTTTTTCCCCATGTAACAGCAATTCATAATGTTAACAATGTAGCTAAATACACATCCTGCAATGGCAGCCCCATTAGATAATAATTACACATTACAGTTAATAAATACACTATATTTCTTGTTTTCTTAAAATGTGTTGCCCACTTTGACTTCTAGTGCTTCAGAAAGCTTACCTTATTAGACTACAGTGTCTTTTTACATTAATATAGGGATGTATAGACAATACCACAATAGCAATAAAGATGTGTTCCTCATAAAGTTGACCTTTAACTTTATGACTCAAACAGAGACAGTGAACATACATGCGGATAAGAAAAAGCACTGATCCTTCACTCCCCAATTAATTAAGTTCAACCAAACCCCCCCCCAAAAAACAGTTATTACACCTCCTATCCCCTTGCTACATCACAAGGCACAGGTTTATACAAATTTATTTATATTAGAAACTGTTAGGTACACTTACAGACCAAAATATCACTACAAATAGACATTTCTGTATCTATGCAAACATTATTCTATGGTATAGAACTGACATCTTCAGGCTGCCCCTTGTGGGCCTAGGCCTAAACACCCTCTGTATACTGAAATTATTCATATATACAGGATGGCATGTATTGTGTTGTACTGTGTCTATTTTTCCGTCTCTTGGACATCTTTCAAATATATTCTAGCATGTGTGTTTTCAAGACTTCAAAGAAAATGTGCTATTAGGAATGCTTATAATTTGCAACATCAAAGGAACCCTTTCAAGCCTAGACTCATAACACTTACTCCATCCTGTAAAAATCTTATACAATACTCTTATCAATCTATGTAAAATAGTAATTATGCACATATCATCAGAGAACATAACAGTGTAATAAAATGGCGTATATTACAGAATACCACAGAAGACATTATTGTAGTTTGGGTTTAGAAGCACATTGTATACTAGTACATGGCGGGGCATATCTACAAAAGGGTAAATAATTCTTGAAGATGCCAAATATTAATACATATTTATACATGAATACATAGGAAATTAAAAAGATATCCAAAACTTCACAATTTAGTTCAGTTCAGGTATATAATAAGCTGAATGGCATAAATTAGAGTTAATAACTTACGGGGACATTTTTTTACACAGGCAGCTCCAAAGCTGTACTTTCCTCCTGGATTTGGCTCCAACTGAAAGGTAACTGGGTTATACGTGTGCAGTGGAGGGCAGGCCTCTTTGCAGGTTTTTCCATCTCGGAACCGACGACAAACCTGTGTATGAGGAAGTAATTATATAAAGAATCTGGTTGGGGACAGCGGGTTTCAATCTTATATATATGTACTTGGGTATATATAAATAAATATATATATATATATATATATATATACAGCAATGGATTATAGCTTGTAAATTTATAGAGATATGAATTCATAACTGATAAAACATGTAATATGATCCAATACTGCCATGTCCCGGTTCCGTTGCCATTTACAAATCCAACAACCGTCTGTCTCATGGTTTATAAATGGCACCAAAATGACAATAATGGAACACATTACACAGTTACTTGTATACTCTCTCTATATATATATCTGTCTCTCTCACTTTCTTTATATATGTATATAAGTGTATAAGAAAGAGAGAGACAGGGGTCAGATTCATAACTCCTTTTTAGTTAAATTTCCATAGAAAACAGCCATTCTGTTTAACCGAAGAATACATATCTCTAATAACAAATATTACCAAGCAATCATTTTCTCTGGGCCCTGTGCAGCCAGCCGCACACTGGCTGTGACAGCAATCACTGGGCATTGGTCCTTTGCACCGCCCTGGACACTGCTGGGCACATACAATTTTTGTAACTGAAAGAAGAAAAAAAAATAGTTTCAGGAGAACAAAACAACTCCTTTATTCATTTTAGGCAAGTTTTCACTCAGTTTTAAGGAAAATAAAAAATGTTGTGATGTTGAAAGCATACTTCAAATAATTCTGAGATTGTAATATCTCTTTAAACAATGAATATTGATACTTTAGTTTCAGTTATCCATTGCAACTGATTATAATCCCTTTTTAAAGGGACATGGAGATCACCAAAACAGCTGTGCTCCATTGATTATAAAACTGACAAATCATATGGAAAATATTTCAAATTTACTTGTATGCATTTTTAGTTACTACTTGTATTGATCTTGAAAACATACCACAAGCAGCTTCACATTTAAAGGGATATGTAAGTGAGCTGGACTATAAATGCATCTAATAGAGGAGAATTAGTAATGTATGAAAACATTTTTTTGCATGAAAATATCCCAAAATAAACATTAATTAGCTTACCTTGAAGTTGACAAAATGTGCTATGTTTTTTGGCATCATCAGGCTTATACATTGTATCATTCTTCACCTCAGTGGCTTCTGGCATGTGCTCAGTACAAGAACTGCAACTTACCAGAAAAATATGTATATTTCTGTATTTCCTGTGTGTACCCTGCTTATGTAAGAGCCATGTGGGTGTGAACAGCTGGATTTGACCTTTGTGCAAATAACCTTGTAAGTAAACTGAACTTTTCCATATAACACGTGTTTTCATACACTACTAATTCTCCTCTATCAGATGCATTCATAATCCAGCTCTCTTACATATCACTTTAATGAGGATGGAGGCGTGATAACATAGCCAATTAGATGTTCCAAGGCCAGTCAAAGAAGTAGATGGAGCTTTTCCCCAGCAAGCTGAGATTTTTATCTCTTTCATTCTTTCATTCGCTTCAGATTGTGACACGCTTTGGAGTATATAAGTAAAGATAAAAGTGTAATTAAAAATATCCATATTTCCTATGTTATCTATAGGACCTATTAATGAAACAGAGCTAAAGTTTATTTCCACGTTTTACACTTTTTAAACAGCTCCTATAGAATATATAGGATGTCTATGATATTTTAACTCTGCTTATCACCATGTATCCCAACTTTTATTCCCACTTGAAAAATATACACGTTTGTGTTTATGGGTTATGCCAGCAATGATCTAAAACCCTTTGCGATGGGTGGAAAGTGAGATATTTATAATGTGTTTAGCAAAGAAATTAGTTATTTTGACTGCCAATGCATTGGAAAGCCAAAACTTGTTTTATACACTTTGTATCCATTCTCCTTTGGTAGTTGTTAAAAAAGAAAAAGTGCAAGCACATGGATTAGAAACAGTAAATACTTAACTCCTGATAAATGTCCTACCCACTGAACTATCTGTCTATGCGATGCACTCAACACGCTAAACACGTCTCTAAATTCATGAATTCTGCAGCAGTTTTAAAAAGGAAAGCACTTTTGAACATGTTGTTCGATCCTCTATCAAACAACTAGTGCTTTTTATATTGATTCAGTTATCAGAATGCTCAAGAAATAGGCACTTACATGTCTGGCAGTTCTCAGGGCCTGGTCCCCAGCATGATCCGTTACATCTGTCATCACATTTTGGATCTGCAATGTAATCATTTTCACAGTTATACTTTCAATATTTGTCATTATGAATTACAAAAGGTATAAGTAATTCAAATATTGCCATAGGTGTAGAATAGAACATAAAATACAAATATTATAACACGTGAATAATGATTTCTTACTGAATGCATCATATGTAAGTTTTGTATTACATCTGAATGAAATCATCACATCCAACAACAGTCACCAAACAAAAGAAAAGAAAAATGAATAATAAAAAAGTTAAAAAGATGCTCTCAAAGCTGTATGGCTTGCCAGTAAAATATACAGGCATACATATGCTTTGTGCACTTCCTGATAATTTGAAACAAGTTTAAACAGGTTTTCCTTACTGTTTTTCATGCAAAACTTCTACGTTTGTAATGTTTAAAGCATGATTTTAAATGCATAAAAATACTTGTATTCCATGGGCCTCATTCTATTAGCGGCCGCAGCCGTTGCGGGGCCGCAAGGACCGGCCACAAGCTATTCGGCTATTCTATTCCCTTACGGCCGGGGGCTCCGGCAGGCTTGCGGCCGGTGCCTTGCTATCTCTTGCGGCCGAGGAAAGCCTTTGATCTAAAACGGCCGTAAGAAATTCCTATTTGCAATTCAATTGCTCCGGGAAACCTCTCTGCAAGGCTAAAAGCGAGCCGCAGCTTACTTGCAGGAAAGAGGTCCCGCTAGCACCAATTAAGCACATAAAATAGCTCAAATAAAGCCATCCTGCACTTTGCGAAGACTATAAAGGGATTTTAGGTGTTAGAAAAAATAGCACATAATTATCCTGTACTCAAATCCGTAAAATATTTTATTTTTACTATCCGTAAAATATCCATGTAAAAAGTCCAGAGTGCTTGGAGCACTTCAGACCCGCCCACGCCGCAGCCGGAAAATAAACAGTTAATTCGAACTCGGGTTTGGGCTGATGTGCAAGCTTGAGAGGGGGTTCCTTTTAATCCTCATGTCCCCCAATATGATCCCTAGCATTTACAGAGCTGTACAGTGCAGGCTTGAATTTATTTTTGCGTTTTTAGATTTCACAGCTTACGGCCGGTTTCAAGATATGCGGCCGGCCGTAAGAGGAGATCCTTGCGGGGCCGTATAATAGAATCGCGAGTTAACTGAACCCCCGCAAGGAATCGCCGCCTTACGGCCGATTTACGGCCGGTAATAGAATGAGGCCCCATGTCCTTTTACGGATAATTGTAAGGGTAATGATTATAGTTAAGGTCAAATGTTAAGCTAATGACTAAAATTAGTGTTACGTAAACGTTACATGTTAGCGCAGTCAAGTTTGGTCAGAGGTAGTCTGGAGACCGGGCACAGAACCTTGGTGCAAGTACATACGGAAATGGGCAACTAACAAAACATAATTCCATATAACTTATTTGCTGTCCTACAACTGATAGATACATTTCAGCTGATCTTACTGGCTGGTATAACTGTATGTTGGTATAGTTATGAGAATATTCACAAGTGAGTTCAGGTAAAGGGAACTTAGATTAAAAATGTCAAAATATGTATTTCTTCTAGCCCCATATCATTGAATGAATACAAACAGGGTATTATAACAATGTACAATACTTTCTTATGGATGTTCTACACAGTTAAAATAATTATGTACGTCATATATAAACCCTAAGTGTCATACCATGAATAAACAGTACAAGTTTGCATCTATTGTTTGCACTAGCTAAGAAATAACAGATACACCTCTATGTACTCTTGATACAGCCATGAAATTGAGCAAGTGTAGTTTTGAAATTAAACTGGGTATCAGCACATATTTGTAAGTGAGTAATTTGATATTTGTTAGGTAGTCACAAGTAGTGGATATAAAATGTGATACTGGTTTGCAGTCACTGATACACAATTAGGTATGTGGTATTTTTTTTAGAGAATGATGACCAGATCTGCCTTCAAAGGGACAATAAAAAAGGGTCACATTTTTGCAGTTCTGTAGACTAAACTTTAAAGCAAAATAGGCAAGATATCTTCCTTGGAAATTGCTATTTGTTTGTTGTAATCATCATGTACGAATACTTACATTTAGAGAGCTTTTTGGTCATTTCCACCGTAGCGTTATATTCGCTGTTCACAATATCTCCCCAAGTAATAGTATTCAGGTATAACAGCTTTTTATTCTTGTATATTTTTACACTTCCTTTAAGAATTTCTGTAGAAGAAACAGAATACATATTAGACCTGTGTTGGTGTTGATGTCACTCAAAGACAGGAGACATTGTGCGGCAACTGTTATATTTACTAATAAATATCAACATGTATGTTTGTGTGTGGATGGGCCAAAGTGTGGAATGATGATGAACTTGTAAAACTCCTCTAAATTCCCGAAATTATCTTATAGGGCAAATGTATTGACAATAAACCTACTCAATATTATTTAGTTAGGGAACTTATGGATCTGGCACGTGTGATGTAAAAAGTATATGCATGTCTACAAAACTGTAAAAGCATTATAAAGACAAAGGGCCTCATTCAAATGCAATTTGGTCAATTGAATATGGCTCTTTATGAGCACATAGCATATTTTTTTTGCAGAAGTTTTTAGTTAGTGAAGACCTTGCTTTTGGATAGAAGCTCACTAACTAAAAACGTCAGTAAAAAAAATATTCTATGTGGCCAAATCTCATTTGAATGAGGCCCAAATAAAATTACATCTCTAAGAGTTCTCCTGCACACCATTCTTTAACACTCACCAGGACCAATGTGTTTTAGGTTGATTTTGTTGGATTGGATACATCAATGTGAATGTGTATGCGGCTAGGTTTGAGGTACTGGGTTTGTGAGATGAGATGTAGACAAGGAGTAGGTATCACAGTATCCACTAAAAAATTTGATTTTGTTGTGACTGCAAGCTCACCATGTTCAACCAAAACAGAGCTTTAAATCTCACTGTGCTGGTAGAACAGAGTTATCACTGGTTCTTGGGCTTAGTGTAGAGTGAGAGAGAAGGGGAAGACATGCATATGTTTGATTGTGGGTATGAAGGATAGTTGCCACCTGTAGGGAAGCAGGTAATGCTAGATTAGCTAAAGAAAATGTAGTTCCTATAAGTCTGGGCACCTTGACATTGAACTACTGTCATAATCTTACTATTATCTTACTATTATCTTAGCATCACCACAACATGCAGGTAATTTGTGGACATTTTGTAGGCATGCTTTCAATAACATAATATTCAATTTTCACAACATGAAAAAGCTTGTACCCTAAAAATAGTGGTCTCTCATATTAGCCACTTATCTCTAGAGCACATAATTACATACTTTGACTGTGCATACTGTGCAGCGATGAAGAAGCTGTAGGGAAATGCTTGTACACTGTAAAGCCACTTGTGAAAGAGGCAGGAGACCATTTTACCACAAAAATGTAGGTACATTTCTATACAGTGGATGGTGAAACTGACTTGCCATCAGTAATGTGTGAAATCCTGTGTAGCAGCCACAGAATTACCAGACGCTCCCAAGCTTTTACCTTTGGTTTTAATTTGGCTAGTTAATAGCACTGTATGAACTCTACATGTTCTGTGTGTATATTCGTCACCTTACCTTTTAAACTTCTCATGGGAAGTTCCTCCAAGCCAAAATTCTCGTCATAGTTAGATACAACTGTCAGTGCAAACTGATCTTTATACAAAGAGTTTCCTCGGATAACCTGAAGATTCTCCAGTGGAATTCTATCAATACTGTTGACTGCTATAAGAACATAACCTCCCACCTCTTGTATGCTCTGAAATTAGAAATAAAGGAAGATTGGTGCATTTTCTACAAAAAAAGTTTTTCTTTTATCATTTCTTTTTATTTGTTGTTTTGAATAAAATCATCCATATAATATTTAGGATTTCATTCACTTTTGACAGTGAGTGGTCAGCCAATTATAAGGGATCTTGTAGTTAAAGGATCACTGTATTCTATAAATAAACACTGTTAAAGTGAAAGTACATGTCTAAATATACTTGATTTATAATGTTTAAAGTTTGTAATGCTGGTAGTTATACTTTAAAACAGTTACCTTTATAGCTTTTATATTCATTATAAAACATTATAACCTTTGAAAAACAAAAATCCCACAGACAGCAGAAGACAGCTTATTATCTTTTCAAGGCTATTGATCCTACATATCTGTTTCTGACATATGTCTGCATGAGAGGAGAAGGGCAGAGACGTATAGACGTCAAACAGTATTAGCTGTAGCCAATCAACAAGTGTTTTGGAAACAGACAAGCAAGCTCAGAGCTGCTATGTGACTGTTGAGCAAGAATGATTTTAAGCAAAATTCGGGAAAAATGGGAAAACAACTATAACATATTTTATCTAAAACACCTAACCCAAGTTAATACAAATATGATCACATGCACCATGAGAGATAAACTATAATGTGTATGGTAGCATGACCTACATCTTGGATTTTTATTAAAACGGCTTAATCCCGTTACTCTACCTTTAAGAAATCTATGCTGTGATTGGCCTCCAGGCTGACGATCTCCAGATTTCCCAGCACAATCTCACATTCATTGTACATCCGTACAAGGCTGTTGTAGTGTTGTTCTATTGTTCCCATCTGAGTAAACTGGTGGCTTGTACCAAGGCAAACTGCAAGAGAAAAATATGTATTAAGCAACAGTGTCTTGAAACAGGTAAATTAAATCAATAATACAATAGGTACGGTATGTATCTAGCTTTTCCAATAATAAATTATTCTCAGTGCATGATTTGAGCTTTTTCCTATTATTAAGAAAATAGACTTGAAAATGGATCTTTGAGAAAAATTTTATTTTATGATATTCTGTTCTGTAAGTTTTGTTTTTAAGTGAGTTCCAAAACTTAGTAATACAACTCCAAATCAACATTGGTAATCACTTACAATTATTTGCTAAAGGTATTTAGGCAATCTCAATTTAGATTAATTGTTAAAAATGCATACAATTAAAGCTGTTTTCAGACTGTGTTGTGCTTTTTAGGGCACTTCCCATAGAGTGTCTCACTCAAATCCCATGGCTTTGTTCATAAATGGTTTCAAGACTTGTGGTGGACATACACGACCATCATTCAGTATCTATAAGTGGAGTGGATTAAAGAACCACAGGAGCTTAAGAAAAAAGGCACTGATTTTGGTGTATGTAATAAACAAAACAAAAAACATTAGCAGCAGTGTAAGTCATAGATTAATTTTTGTATAGTGCAGGAATTCATTTGCCGTTTGTTAATTGACTTCCCGAGAGTTTGAGTGTGGATCTTTATCTATTAGTTCCAGGAGGATTGGGGGTGGAGGGAACACAAGATGTTTTGCAGTCGAAAAGCTGACTGGTTAAATAAAAAGCTTTGTGGAATCCCATTGGCTGAAGAAAATTAAATCAACTTCACAGGAATGTTTTTTCCTATTAAATGTATGACAGAGAACGTGAAACCTTGCTGCTCCTTTAATAACCATAAAATCCACAAGAACAGAATCCATGTGGTGGAGTTATATCCCTTAGAAAAAATGCCCTAAAACTACCAAAGCCAGTAAATAATCCTTATATAATGTATTTTACTTTTTAAACCATGGTGCTAATATTATAGAATAGCTGTGCAATTTTTTTATGTAAAAATTGCATGTAAAAAACAATATTATTGCGGCTGAACATTCATATTTGTAACAGATATTGTATCCCGCTCACCAGTTTTGCAGTTAAAATAAGCAGGAACATAACTGGTAATGCTCCAAAGATCTCTACTATTCCAAATTAGCGTTCCAGTACAAAAGGTCAGCTCAGAAGAAAGCATGCTAGACAGATATGTTAAATAGTATATCATGTAAAGGAAACAGGTCATTTTAAGCAAATTATTTAATTATAGTCATGACATGATTGAACCCAGAATTTATTGCTTTTATGAGGCTCTGTTTTCAATAATGAGATTTAACTAATAAGCTAATGAAATAGACGTTGGTTAAAAAATACTAATATAATGTTGACAGTAATTAAATAAGCTTAAAAATATTTATTATGCATTATTTTGTGTTTAATCAAATGTAAATTATTCTTTGACTAGTTTTAGAGAGACAGGCAAAACAATGAAAACATATTATCTTGAGGTGTTTACATATCAAAAAAAAAAAAAGGATAATTTTGGCATAGAACTTCTACTGAAGGAGAATTTGCAATTTAATTCTTATCCTATAAAAGTGCACACTGCCAGATTGGTCAAGGAGAAAAGCGAGTGATACCCAGAACGTGAGTCTGATCTAAATCAGTGGTTCTCAAGCATTTTTTTGATGGACCACTTAAAAATTGACCAGATATTGCCAGACCACTTGAATGCTGCGGAGGGTCTTTGCCGACCACCTAATGATTTTTTCTCTCTGCTTCTTAACATTTATAATACACTATGCAATATTAGAATATAATAAATGTGGTAATAAACTATAATATTTGGATATAGGCCCTTCTGTACTGTTTTATACACTTTTTTTTAAATTTCCTTAAGTTGTTTTCGTCATGTTTTTACAAAACCAGATCACCTAAATGAAGCTCACGGACCACTAATGGTTCATGGACCATCGTTTTTGAACAACCGTTCTAAAGACTTGCGATTAGGCCAATTGAATAGGGCTCTATATAAGCACAGAGCATATTTTTTTTACAAAAGTATTGTGCCATGGTAATTTCATATTGGACTCTAGAGCTGTGCTTGTTCACATAGAGCTGTTGTAGTCAACCTGGTCTCTACCGCCCACTAGTGAGTGATTCAAGCTTTCATGGTGGGAGGTGGGGTAATCTCTAGGTGGAATTGCTGACAAGTCACGTCACATGCCGGAGACCCGCAGCACCACGCTTGAAAGGTTGGAGAGCTGGTGATAGAGCCTAGAGACAGCAGTCAGGGCTGGATCACTATCTAGTAAGTACAGGGTGATACAGAGCTAGGGACATATGATTTCTGTAACCAGAAATTAGGTAAATTGAGTTACTGCGGCACCGGTGGGCAGTAAGGAGATTTTACCATCAAAGGTGGGCGGTAGGTATTGGAAAGGTGACTACCCCTGGCCTAGAGCCTCAGGGAAGTTATGGTACTATTGTCACTTGCTCTTCTATGCAATCCTATTGATGATTTCCAATATTGTGAAAGCCTTAAAATAGATTTGGATATAGATTTTATCTGCACCTAATGTTTTGCATTTTATTAATCCTGTTAGGAGAAAAAGCAATTGTGTTTTTCTAGTAAAGAAACTGAACACAACAGTTGCAATTATATTATTTGTATGTATGTGTACATTTATTTAGTGCAATAACTGGGACCTTTCCATGTCCCTTTAATTATGATATACCCCTTCCTTTTCTTCAATGTGTTAACAAATTCATTTGGTTTCTTATTGGATTATGACTGGTTGATTGGAAAACCATAAAATATCCTAATTGCAAACAAATGGTGGCAATTACTCTTTTGCAATATGCATGCAAATTGAATAATTGAGTTTTAAGTAATTATTTTAATAGATAATAGTATATACCTAAATACTTTTTAGACTAGATTTTGCTATTAAAAGATTACTAGTTCAAAAAAAACAGAAAAACAATAACAGGCCCAGGCTTATTATTATTATTACGATTAGTTTCCATGTGATATGTAATCAGGCTAAAGTTTACAAAGCAAAACCTGCAACAGAGCCAACTGTATAGAGGGTAGAGGATCTTGAATAATTCAGACAGCCAGTTCTTTTTTCTGCAATCATCATTCAGACCTGTCAAGGAGAGGCTGATCTTTGATCCTTTGATTGTTAAACATAATGAAAAGGTAATTGGATGACAGGCATAACAAAGGCCACTACATTATTTATCTGTGTGGTCTCTATGTGTCCATGCACAGTTAGATGTAACTATAGTGCGCGGCAAGATGTGCTGGTAATCGTTGTTTATGTTCATCATGACAGTAAGCAATACAACTTATTTAATTCTGTTGTTGTTTAGTCGTGTCTGACTCTCCATGATCCTATGGACCCCAGCACGCCAGTTACATCTATGGTTATGTCTCTGGCTGTGTTTGTCCATAAGGTTATCTTGGCAACAATACTAGAATGCAAAGCCAGTTCCTTCTCCAGTGGACCACAATTCATCTCAACTTTCTCTTATGAACTGCCCATCTTGGGTGACCCTACATGGTATATATAGCTCACTGCTTCATTGAAGTACACAAGCCCCTTCACCAAGTCAAGGTAGAGATCTAGAATAGGTATTTTATTCTAGCCTTGAACAAATAATTGGATTGGTGTAACAGCAACAGGGATAAAGTAGATATTTAAGAATTGTATATTTCATTTTGACAATTCTCACTTCTAAATAATATTTAACACTAGAAATTTAGCATTAGCTTTTTTGCAAAGGGCATTAAAGTACCAAGTATCTATTGTGCATTATTAAGTGCATGTATGAAACATTACAAATAAGTTGTGAAAACAAATGATTATAATTTTGGTTTGTTAACATACGCAGTTCAAAACAAAACAGCAATCCCAAAAAAGCGGTTTCAATTTAGTATTATGGGAAGCCCAGATGTCAAGTGCTTAAATGCACCGTGCAGAGTCATCTCACTAGCTAGAAGGCTGCTTGCACTTAGCTATATACAAACATGGAAATACCAATTGTACCAACTTTTATTTGACCTACATAATATTATACCTGTTATGAATATTATATCTGCTATAACTTCTATGAAACATTCACATTCAGTAAAGCAACTGCTAGTTCAAATTGCAAGTTCAAAACATAGTCAGAGATGTGGACTATTTTGCCGTCCTAAACATGTACAGATGTGTACGCCTACTCAATTCCACTACAACCCCTTTGGCTACTTTCCATTTCTAATCCCTATATATATTTGGTATATATATTTGGTATATATATATATATATATATATATATATATATGAACCAGTAATCTTGTGACTTAAAATACCTTGCTTGGGCAAAACTTCCATAGATTTGTGAATTATCTAACAAACCCAACAAAAACTATCAGCCACATTAAATTCCAGCCCTGTAAGTGCATTGTGAGACCCGCAACGGCTGCGAGCTTGAAGAGTTACAGATTTACGATGCTATTAAATTAGAACAGGCTGCGAGTTATGGGCTTGAGAGGCAAACCCGTAAACCATCTATCGCTCGTCAATCAATTAGTCTAACTCGTAGTTACGAGTTGGGATGGAGCCAATGGCAAAAGAGGTCGTCAGAATTACGTCACTGAAAAATGGGAGGTGGGATTTACAAAGTCCAACGGGGTTCAATTATGAGTTACGATCTGACCCACATTACAGATGTAATGCAAAATTGATAAACCCGTAAATATGATATTCTATCACATGCGAGTTACAGTATATGTATTAACAAATTGATCGGCCGCAAAGTTCCACGTCCTGTATCCATTTTTCGGCCTCGCTGCATTTTAACAACCAAGTCAATTGCGGGTCGCTTTGAGAGGCCAATTTAATGGCTTGAAGTCTTGCGAGCTATGTTACGGTTACTTTTTACACATAGCCCAAATTTAATGTAGCTATAAGTAAGCAATGAACACAAAAACATGTGGAAAGAAAATCTTAGCCTTTGGCTTTAGCAGTTTCTAATAACTTGAATCCCGGGGGGGGGGGGGGGGGGGGGGGGATTTATCTTAACTAAAAGTAGATGTTGAAAGCTACCAACGCACATGCCCTGAACTAGACAATATGAGGGATAACTGTGATTCTTACTCTCAACAGAGGATTTTACTACTTTATATTGGTAAAAATGACTTGTGTAGATGAATTCCAATGAATTTTCTTTTTCCTGGTAAATTAATTCACACAAACGTGACTTAGATCTAAATTTGCTCTACTAGGCTTGGGTCTTGTTCCAAGCCTGGATACATCCTAAAATAATTTTAGACAAAAAGTGAATGTATGTTTCTGTTCTTTCTCAGACTTACATTTCTAATCCGGCTAATTTCTAGTTAGCCGGATTTTGTAGAAAGTAGAGAAGTTGCCAAAGTATCAGATTACAGAGACAATACATATATATGGTACAATATAGCTAAAACAAAACCAGATATTGTGTTTCTCATCATATTAATCCATGGGAAAGAACGCCATTACAATAACTTATAGGAAAACAATCAAAAACATTCTCTCACATAAATGAAGTCTGACAAGTATTAAACCTCGAGGCAATGTGAATACCTTAGATATCTATGCCAAGGCTTCTTCATTCCCCCATGTCTTTTTTTGGAAAGGCTGTACCGTAAATTATTAGCAAATGCTGTATTAACTAAGAGACAATAATGAGCAGTGTTTAGATTTGGCTCCAAACTTTTTTGTTCAACAGCAACGCTCATAGTGTACGCTATGTTTATATTGTGTCAGCCAAATGATGCTTAGTTCCCAACTAATTAAAGTAAAAACTCAAGTTTTAGATGGAATAATGAACTTTTTTTCTTTATAATTTAGAATCATACAATATATACAATGCAGATTCTATAAAATACATAAATATATTGTGGTGAGTAGAATGGTAACTGAAAAAACCTACAGTAAAGACATAAACCCCTTCTGGATCGCTACCTCGTCGTGGTGAAGGGGCTTGTGAACTTCAATGAAACTGTGAGCTATACCATGTAGTGTCACCCAAGATGAGCAGGTAATAGCAGAAAGGTCAGACAAATCTCAGTCCACTCGAGAAGGAACTTGCAACCCTCCAGTATCTTTGCAAAGAAAACCATATTGATAAGTACAACCAGAAAAACAGATGTGCCTGAGGTGCTGCATACATATGGTCACCGGGAGTCGGACATAACTGAAGGACTGAACAACAACAAAAACATAAAACCTCATTCTGAACACATCTACATGTTTACTGCAGCTAAGAATTCTGGGTAGTAACTTATCATTATTTTGCTCCAGGTCTCTTTAAATACAGAACTGTTAGCATATGTAACTGTTCTAAGGTGTGGCTGATTTAGTTTATGGTAAATCCCCAGTGTTTGGAGGACTTACCACATATCCACTTCTTTCTTCATTACTGATCGTTACTGATCTTTTCTGCTGATTAACTTTACAACCCTTCTCAGTAAGCATCTCAGTGGGAGTTTTAGTCCTGCTGTTACTAACCCCTATATTATTTATAGGTAGTGGAACTACAAATTAAATAATCACGTGGGAGGTAGCTTGTTTTGGTACTTAAAGCATCCTCTCCCAAATGAAAACGAGGTTAATTTTTGTCATAGAGCAACAGAAGTAATTAGAGTATATTTGACTGCTTTATTTGAGCTGGGATAGAGGCCACTTTAAGGAGTAGATATCTTCCATTTCCTATGTTTTCTGCATATCATGTACCGATGGCATGAAGGGAGCTGCAGAGTCGGTGTTCCTTTTCATGGCCACAAATGCGTGTCTTGTACAGCTGCTGCACTGCACAGGAAGTTTACAGATTATTGTGTGTATAAGAAGCTTCTTTCTGACATGGCATTACTAAAGTAGCAGACCCACAGCTGGAAATGACCTGTTTTTTCTTTTTCACCCATTCACTGCCAAAACATCCAAAAAAGGTTCAAGTTTTTGAAATGTGTTCTGAACATAGAGGGATTTCCAATTTATAATAACGTTAACCATTTGATTTTTCTAAATCCTTTACTTCTTAACTGCTGTGCCACCATCCTACTCATCTTCAATCATGACATTTATTTGCGTATATTACTGCCTCTTTAAACAATTCTCTTTTACTCTTGTGTCCAAAATACCCTGTGGTCTGCTGTAGTCCAAATCTTTATTACAAAGAATATCAGAGCCCTTCTGCACTTTAAACTGTAATTGAATACACCGCAAATAAGTTTGTTAAAAGAAAACATTTTTTTTATTTCAGTTTGCACATTTTAAAACGTTATGTTTTAAACACATCTTGTGCTCCCACATAGACTCTTCTAGACATAGAAAATGGACCAGTCTATTAAGGTGAAACATAATTATATATATAATATATTATTACATTCAATCTATGTGCTACAATGCTTTTAGGCTTTGATCTGAACACAAGATGTGAGGCACACAGCCCTATTAAATTCCCCCAACGGGAAAATCCGTAGTCCGTAACGGAGCCCTCTAGACTTACGGTTATTAAATTGGCCTTGTACAGCTTCCCGCTAACAATCTGCGGGTTACAGGCGGAAAAACCCTAAGGGCTGTAAAAATCTGAACCTTTGATCTGTCAAGCCCGTAAATGTTACAAATCGCTAATGTAAATTGCTACGAGTCCACTGGCGTTCAAACCCGTAACCCTCAAATGGAGCCAAAAAGCCAACGGGTACTAGAAAGTCCTATCCGTAGCTCTGTAAATGCAAATATGAACACACTACTGTACTTAATATTAAAGGTAAAGTCATGTTAGGTATTAAAATGAATAGCAGAAAAATGTCAAGCTTTCAAATCTGCAATATAAAATACTTTTTTAATGTTTCAATGTGTTAATACATATAATGAAACTTGCATGCCTAGAATATCATATTTTCTGATTTATTAATATTGCATTATTTCTGGAATGTGGGTCCGATCGTACTCGTAATTCAAACCTGTAAGGGATTGAAATCTAACCTCCATTTTTCATTGACATAATGATGACAATCTCTTTTACTATTGGCTCCATCTAAACCCGTAACTATGGGTTCGACTAACTGATCATGTTCACGGCCGAACATGCAACATGTCCAAGAACGTTTTACGGGTTTGGATGTCAGCCACATCTGTTGCGGGCTTGGCTAATGTAATAGCTTGGTAACTCCTCCGAATTTCAAGCCTGCAGGCTGCTACAGGCTTGGAATTTAATATGGCCCACTTGCTAAAAGTTGTTCTCCAGTCAAATCTAACTGGACCAAAATCCCTATCTTATATGAAGGTATAGGAAAGATACATTCTGCAAAATAAATGAAGGGAAGGTAACAGTCAAAATAATAAACAAAGACACAGAGCAAAGTGATCTATAACTGATATGTTTCTATATGTTTTTCAATCGTTTTTTTAAATACTTGTCAATTGTTCAAATACATCAATAACTGTTAATATTGATAAAAAAAATAAAACATTGCATCAAACCACTATCATTGCATAAGAAGTAGCCAAACCTTGTAGTGGGTGCTAGCCGTCCTTTATAGCATTACAATGTTCCCCAAGCCAAATGTACTGGGACATAGTGTCAATTTCCGAGTAAGAGACCTTGGCAGGTATTTGCAATGACATTGTGTCCTTTTTCAAAAAATTCTTGATAAATTCTAAGGGAATGTTACACACATGTCCAAATAATCAGGGGCCTTGATGCATACTGATAAATGTGGTCGGTGATTTGAAATATATTTGGCTGGAAAAAAATATGGGTTACTTCACCACAAACAAACTGTATTTCTGGCCTTCATTTCAAGACTAGCCCATGTCCTCTTAACTTGTTTATTTTCACCTTTTAGTAAACATGCCAACTTAAAAATAATTTGATTATTTTTGAAAACTGACTATCTCTGGTATAATCAACACGCACCATATTATCATCATTGTAATTTGTAACATATTTCTGTGTACCTAAGTCCTGGACATCTGATTGGCTGGCAGCAAACGTAACAAAATAACTAAAGCGTGTGGTGCCTGAAGCTGCCAGACTGTCAGGCTGTTGGCTTAATCAATGTGAGTTATTTAAAAACAAAAAATCAATTTTAACATGTCAAGGCTGCAACTGGTTAGAGAAAATAATAAAAAAGTATTTAAAGCAAAATATGAATCAGCTGGATGTTATAAGGGAGAGAACATCAAGTGCACTTTTAAATATTTTTTGTGTGTTTTCTTTTTACCAAAAACTTAATTCTCTCACAAAACTAGGATATGTATTGTGTAAGGTTAAAGGGACATTAATCATAATTATTTTTCATTATTTTAAAAGAGCATGCTTTACACATTACCAAAGTTGTGTTTTGCATGAAAAATAGGAAGACAAAGATGATTAAATGTCTTTACATTTTTCATTGGCTACCAGGGGCAGGCCCCCAGATCAGTAAAACATTTTTCTTACGTTATATATTTATATATAACAACGTTATATATTGTATGAGACCACTTACAAATGAGACCACTAATACTTTTTAAGAAAAAATCCAAACGTAAAGGGAGAGATAATATGATATATTGATTAGTAAATAAACTATAAATTAAAAGGAAGATGGGAAAATTATCAGAACATTCATATAGACAATAGAGACTGGGATAAAAGTCTAGCTTTTTAAAGTAATTGTTGTAGAAATTAAACATTATCAAAAACCCTCTTTCAGATGCAACAAAGAAAAACATATTTTTTCAATGTCCCTTCAAGTAGTGTGTCCAACAGACAAGCCTTGTGTTATCTATACTTTGCCACCCATGAGTGAAAATACTGTGAAATACTTTAGTGCAAAGTTTTGCTTGAAGGCAAACCATTCATACAACCTACTGTGACCTTGTAGAAATATGTTAGAAGAACGCAAAGAAGTCAGTGAAAGGATAATATGATTACAAAGTACTTGCTGTCCTTGCAAATACAAAAACAAGTTGACAGTAGAAAAAGAATAAAGTTTCTGCTTTATTTACTCTGAACACAGCACATTACAGACTATTGATTAGCTAATACTGTAAGGATTGTGCACTCCTCTCCATGGTGTGCCAATCGATTGTTTTATCAATGAAGGAAAGCTTGAATTCTTGATGTAGAATTATATATAATAAGTACTGTTAGAATCCCTGAACCCCAAAATTGTTATCCCCTGCATTACAATATGGCTCCTAGGGCCAAAACATCTAACAGTATCCAATGCTGACTACAGGAAGGACTTCTTTAAACTTCCCTAAGCATTATAACCTCTCAAAGCTGTTGAGTAATTTACGTACAGAATAAACGGTTGCACAAAAATAGAACATAGTTTAGGAAATAGCTAGATAGAAATTATGTAAAAAGATGGATATGTGATAAATCACTTACTTCTATGAGTACGGATGAAAAATCTACTCTCCATAAGTATAATGTATCTGTATGGCGTCCTTCCTTACTATGTGTGAAAAACGCAAGTACAAAATACTGTAGCAATCACATTGCACTTTCTATACAACATAGCAAATACAAGTTTAGCAAGAGCTTCCCACAAACAATCCCCATTAAACAATTACTAGCAAGTACCATTATTGAGTACAGCCAGTACGTTACCGCTGCTGATGCGATTGCTGATGGTAATATGTACAATCTTATCAGCATCATACTGCTATTTTTTTGCATATACCTGTGTACTAGAAATCAGCACAGATATCAAAATAAAGGAAGTGAGGGGGCAGTGCCTGAAGCTAACAGACTGTCAGTCTGTTGGCTTAATGAACAGTTTTAACATGAGTAACGAAATGGAGTATAGACTGCACATTGCTGCCACTAAGATATTGTGATCGCAGCAGAGAAGGAATTAATAATATTTGATCCATGCCTAAGTCCCTTCAGTTTTTACCAAGTCACCTTAAGTTCCAGCTACAAATATACGCAGTGATGGTAAACTGTTATACCTGTGATTCATATCATTTAAAATACAGTATCTACACGCCTGGCCACATTTCCTGTTGCATCACTTTATGATCACACCTGAGTTAACCCATCTAGTGCTGGAAGGGCAAGGAGATATTGCACAGCTGTGCTGAATTTAACTTAATTATCAAATGCAAACACTATAAAACAATTACGATGCCTGGCAGAGACGCTAATCTGTATAACATTAGGAGCACTTTTGCATCATCAACTCTTGCGCAATCCACTCTTTGAATGGAAGATGGCCTCTGCATTTTTCCTTTCTCTTATCTTTTCCTCCATAAGGTTTCGGATCACAATTCTAGGTAATGGTCATTCTGTTGTTAAACATTAACCTTAGCTAACCTACATGCGTTCCTCTAAGAAGAGCAAATATTTATTAAAAATGTATCTCGGGAGATAGCCCAAATGCAAATATTGAAACAAGTCACAAAAAGGACCCTGTTGCTTTTTATGCGCTCATTTTTAATTGCTTAAGTGGAACACAAATACAATTTCCTTCCCATGTCCCAGTTAAAGCTTTAAATAAACTGAACGATAGGATGCCGGTTACGTGGCTTCATATGTAATGTATATGTAGGCACTTGAAGCTGAACTACATAAACATCATATGTTTATTATCTACCCACAAATCCTTTGTCCAGTTACTCTGGCCAAATTGGTCAGTATTATAGTCTCCATTCATATATAACAAATATAGTTTAACAAATGTCCCTATCTCCTGAGGCTGCTATGTCTCAACTAGGCAATTAACAGCCTAAGCTTAGAGTGACCAAAATGTCTGATTTAAAGATGACAATGATGAATTTTCTCATCCATGCAGTAAATAGTCATGATATTTGCATATTTATAGGGTATATTTTTTTTTTGCTTAAAAAAATACTCATGCAATGGTTTAAAAATGACTAAAAATACATATTATTCCCCAACTATGTTAAGACAGCCTTCTGACAAGCTCTAATAAGGCCTGAACACTGCACCAGCCGAGTTATGGATCTCTATGAAGAAATGACTGACTCCCTCTAAACTGACTCAAATGAAAATTTGTCAGTGGGAGGTTCTGAAAAAGATTTTATATTGCTTTTCTTATATATTACAAGTATGTTTTTTTTTTAACCTTTGCAACACTTATTCTTCATGAAAAAACCTTTTATAATGTTTTTTTCAAATGACAAATATGTTTATGTAGTTATACTTTGGAGGGAGCCAAAGTCTGTTTTTACAGCCTAAACAGACCTTGAATTAAAAAACAACAAAATTAAGCTGCTTCTTTTGGAATGTGGTATTCCTCAGTGCCAGGGCTTTCGATAGTACTTATTTAAAATATTTTAAAAGTTCCCTACCTGATGATAAATCATCTAAACCAAAAACGCAATGCCTGCCCCAAGTAATGAATATTACAAGTAAGACTGTCTGGTTTTAAAACATCATAATGTAATTATTGGACTACAGTGATAATAAATGTGAATTTCTCCGAATATAATAGAAGAAGCAGACACTGGGTGGCTTATAAACTGTTCTTTTTTTCTGTACAGTAACTAAGATAAACATAGTATTTAAGCGTTAAATGGACAATAACTGCCCTGTAGCAACAGTTAGGGAAACTGGGAGAAACCAGTATTGACACATGAGAATTTCATTCTGGGCCCGGTGCAGCTGCACTATAAACTCACAAAACATATGTCTTAAATAAAACAAATTACATTTCAGACATGGAAATTTTTCTTGATCGGTAGTTTCATAATTGCCTCTTATTTCTTGCTGTTAAAAAACAAGATTTCAATGTATTCAAACTTATATGACATATACCAACATATTTAGCACAACAAAACATTGCAGAACTCTGTCTAACTAGATTGCATTACTATATAATGGACACAATTAGTGATCATCATATATGGGCACTTTGCAACAGAGGTACCAGAGGCTCTTAAAATATTAGTTTCAATGAACTGAAAGTACTAGTAACCTCTGGGTATTAATTGAAAAGGGTGTCTGTTCTATTAATGCATTTTCTTTGCATAGAAGTAATAATACATTTTTATGGCGGTCCTGCACTTCAACTTTTAAAAAGTGGGTAGCTCCCCTGCCATTTTCCTGTACTCATTCTAAAGGACATTATATTCAAAGACTTGATAATCATTTAAATTAGCTACTTTATACATTGCAGAAGTTGTCAGTTTTTACATGTAAACTTTCTAAAAAACACATTGAGGGTAATAGCCCAGCATCTCAGGATATTGTGCGATTTACAAAATGTTTTTTCCACTGTGAAAGCTAACCATATGCTGCTCATCGCAAGTTGCCATCACAGAAAGGGATCCAATCATGGGAAAACCGGGTCTAAATACGAGCCTGATAGAGAATGCCTCAATTTAGATTATTGCGAAAAAAACGCTGTATTTGTTTCCATGGTGGCAGCCATCTTGGAACTATCTTAAAACTATAATAAAACACCCCTTTAAGCTCTAGTCTGTCCATTTACATCACAAAAGAGGTGTTACCTTTGCCCGAACATGTCACTCAAGCAAGTCCAACGGAGGTACAGCTGAGGAGAACATTTGGATATTGAGCCGCAGGACGACATCATCAATTGGTACTTTCCAATGCTTATATCTTCAGAACAGAAGGTATTTGGAACATGGTGTTATGGGGCAATAATATAAAGTGGGCATAGTGTGCTAATTTCTGTAAATTTGTTATGCTCATGAGTGGGTAACTGTAATGGGTGTGTTGAGGTGTGTTACGCATTATGTGCAGAATGTCATGAAAACCCAAGTTCTCCAAATTTACTAAACACAAATCTTGATTTTAACTAATTGTGGTGCTGAATTTCAACCCTGTGATAACAGTATATTGTATAGTTCCATAAGTTATATTATCAATATTCTACAATTAACATAGAACATAAGCGGGTAAATATAACAGAGCTCATACTGAAAATATCATTAATATTCCTGGTAAATAGAAATATTAACTATATATATATATATATATATATATATATATATATATATATATATATATATACCCTACTTCCTAAGGTGAAAAGAGAGTTTGAATACCCAGGAATTTCTTTTCTGCACAATAGGAGAGTGGCATCCACAACTGCAAGTGTGGTCATTAAGTTAATGGAAGAACGTCAACTGCTTAAAAAAATGGATCCCTGCAGTAATTAATAATATGGTATCAAATAAATAGTGCCTTTACGTTTTATATTTATTCATTTTTTTTGCTTTCTAAAGAGAATGTGCCTATTATCAAGTTTAGTTATTCAAAGAATACTATATAAAAAGTTTTCCTTTAAGTATTGGAGAATTCACATCACCCGGTCAACCTAATGTTTAAAATATACTATTTAAATGTATGACCTGAGCTTTAAGAGTCCAGTCTCTGCTATGTTTTGAAGTATTAACATCAGTACCAACGTTAATTTTTTTTATCCATAGATTTAGGGCCAAAAATCTGCTGAGCAAGATGTGGTCTGCATGGCGAATAAAATTATAACTGCTGTGAAACATAGCTGATGGCATCCTGTAGACTTGAGTAGACTTGAAGCCAAAACCACAGTATTTTTAAAGGAAGAAGTAAAAATTTAAACAGCTCTGGAAATGTGAGCTAAAATGAGAAAATGTAGAATTTTAAAGATATGTGACATGAATAGTACCATGTTTCTTCCAAGCCCTATAAGGCCCAGGCCTAGGGCAGCACCTTTTCAGGGGCCAGCAGCCTGACTCAAATTGCCAATACAGAGTTATGTGTCTGTCCAAAAGCAGGGAAATTACTGTGCACAGTGCCATTTCTGTTTGTAACTATAGCAGACACTATCGGACATACTCTACACATCCAGAAACAGTAGTAGTAGTAAATGAGGTGTATGGGGCACACAAATCCTGCTGGGCCCAGAGCAGCATAAAACCTAACTACGCCCCTGCATCTAATAATATTATTTTAATTATCTTATGATATAATTTTAAGTACCCTGGGGAAATCACTGTCTATTCTGTTGATAGTAAACGGACAGTAAACCCATTTTTAACTTTGTTGTTTTTAAAAAACGATTCCAGCACTGAATAAACTTACTTTACAATACTAGCTTCTCCCATTGCTCTGAATCTACAAATAATTTATGGTCTTGACCCTATCTCCCAATGAGATACCAATGGGGACTTTCAATAACTGTATTCAATTGGGTGAACAATTTCTAATCCCAATATTGTGCACATACGTGCATGTTGGTAAATTTCCGAAACATTTACAAAGATATATAAAGGATTACTATTTTAATCAATGACCTCAGCAGCAAATCCTGCTTATGTAATGTTTTCAAATGCTAACTACAATGAGAAGCAAGAAGCTCCTTCTACCTTGCCTGCCACACATTTTATAAGTTTTAATAACAATGTATTTTTTTTCCCAATATATATGTGACTTGAAATTACATCTCTATCTCTCTATCTCTCTATCTATCTATCTATCTATCTATCTATCTATCTATCTATCTATCTATCTATCTATCTAACTATATCTATATCTATTAATCTATATGTATACATAGAGAGAGAGAGAGAGATCCAGTTGGGCAAAATCTTTCCAAAACTGATTCATTCTCCCCATAGAAAAGCATGAGCGTGATCTGTCAACTCCGCCAGCAAGCTTCACTTTAGGGTTCACAGAGCTTATTGTGAGTGGGGGATAATAATATGAACTTTATAATGATGTAAACATAGTTTAGAAGGGTCAACCCTGCTTTAATATAAACCAACTGAAAAAAATATACATATGATTTATATAATTACTTGAAAATGATTGCCGTTGCACTTTTAAGAAAAGTGAGCTAGTTTAGTTCACTGGAACAGTGAAACATTCACTGAACAAAATCTAGTGATGAAATGTAATGGACCTAAATATATATAAAACAAAAATAAACATATTGATCCAGCTCCAGGTTTGTAGATCTAACCAAACAAATCATGTCTACAGGTTATGAAATCATGTGGTTGACAGATTAACAAGTTTCCTTGTCTTTTTTTCCCTTCAATTGGCCGCTATCTGCCCACTGACAATAAAATGACAGCATATTTTGTAATAAATCCCTGACTCTAGTTTTCTACCTACACATTCTTGCAGTCATCCTGGGTGAGATGTACTCTTAATATACAGTTGTGCTCAAAAGTTTGCATACCCTGCCAGAAATTGTGAAATTTTGGTATTTATTTTGAAAATATGACTGATCATGAAAAAAAATGTATTTTATTGAAGGATAGTGATTATATGAAGCTATTTATTATCACATAGTTGTTTGGCTCCTTTTTAAATCATAATGAAAATAGAAATCACCCAAATGGCCCTGATCAAAAGTTTACATACCCTTGAATGTTTAGCCTTGTTACAGACACACAAGGTGACACACACAGGTTAAAATTTTAATTAAAGGTTCATTTTCCACACCTGTGGCTTTTTAAGTTGCAATAAGTGTCTGTGTATAAATAGTCAATATGTTTGTTAGCTCTCAAGTTGATGCACTGAGCAGGCTAGATACTGAGCCATGGGGAGCAGAAAAGAATTGTCAAAAGACCTGCGTAACAAGGTCATGGAAAAGGATATAAAAAGATATGCAAAGCCTTGAAAATGCCAGTCAGTTCTGTTCGAACATTTATTAAGAGGTGGAAAATTCGGGGATCTCTTGATACCAAGCCAAAGTCAGGTACACCAAGAAAGATTTCAGCCATAACTGCCAGAAGAATTGTTTGGAAAACAAAGAAAATTTCAAAATTTGTGCCAGGGTATTAAACTTTTGAGCACAACTGTATATTGTAGCATATAATACAAATTGGGCAGAATGAGTTGAAACTACAGAACTCTACAAGTAGTGATAGATGAGGAATGGTATAAGGTATAGAAAGAGCAAAGTGGCAGTTGGGGGAGTATTTGGAGTTCAGATGCGAGATCTACAGCAGTGTTACGTTATATATCAATGTCTAAAAATATAGAAGCAAAATAATCATGGGATAGAGTTTAACTTGTCTTTAACACCATGATTGAATTAAATGTATAGGATATATGAGCTAAAGCTGAAAGTATAATAATGTAGATCCACTAACAATGACAATTTATTCCATAGCAAATAGATACCACAAACCTCAGAGATCTGTTTTAAAACATTTGCAAAACTAACCCTATAGTGCTGGTATGTATGAAAACATCATTGGGAACTGACTGTTAGTTTTTATTGTTATCTGTAGCACATGTAGATCAATATATATGTTTAAATTAAGTTGTACTTGTTCTATGAAACACAATCTTGAAGTCAACAAATACAGATTTGTCAGGTATTTCACCAACATTGCTCTTTCACTACCTCTGTTTTATCACAAATCTGTTTAAGGATGATGATACCTCTGCTACCTTTGGGGTACATCTACAACCTTCCATATTATATAAGACAGGCATTCCAGCTTAGATTGAGAGACTTCATCTTTTAACATACTCTACAATGTAATTTGTTGCTAGAACATTTATATTTTGTAAGGAGTTTTAATTTGTTTTGGATTTAAATTAGTTTTCTATCAATTATGAAGAATAATTGTTGACTAAGAAAAAGATAAGAGTTGCAATTCTTGCTTCGTCCAATACATTTTTTTTCACTTAACATAAAATACTTACAGCCTTATTAAATTGTGATTCGGTAAATTTAAAAGGGCTCTATATAAGCACAAAGCATATTTTTTTACAGAAGTTTTTAGTTACTGAACACCTTACTTTTAGCTAGAAGTTCACTAACTAAAAACTTCTGTAAAAAAATATGCTGTGTGCTTAAATAGAGCCCTTTTAAATTTGCTGCATCACAATTTAATAAGGCTGTTATTTTCTATCAGTGATACACTGTATCAATTTACAAAAACACTATCCAACCATTGGTGTGCATGTTTAATACCATCTCCCTACAGGGATGCTGCTTAGCCAAAAAATGGTTAAACAGTTTGTGTGGCCCGTTTGTAGAATATGATCTAAGACACTCCCTTAGTCTTGGACTGACTTTTTTTATTATTCGAAAAGGTTCAAATGCTCTGACATATCATTTGATACTAGTGTAATAACTGATGAAATACACATAATATTACACATGCCAGGTTTCCCCCATTAACTGGTCGACCTTGCTTCTCTCAAAGAAATGTCAGCAAGTTGTGATGAGAATTAGAAAACTAGAATATCGTTTCATAGAGCCAGGGAGTTTGGTTTCCTCGGTTCTTTCTTTTATTAGTTATGGCAGCACTAAATGCATACATAGCTGCTGAAACACCTGAAATAACAGAAACGTACACCCCCGGCAATCTGGGAGAAATGTGACTCACGGGCCTAGACACAAAGATAATAAGACATAATAACGGTACTTGTAACAGTGGAACGTGACTAGGGTTTTTTTCATTTTGGAGAAGGTATAAAGTATGCTTCTATTAAAGGACCACAAAAGATGCCATATGCACTCTGCACCATCAGTTAAATGGAGAAAAATCACATGGAAATGTTTTTACATTTTTTAAATTGATGAAGAATTGAGATGCATATTGATATTTTAGTTTAGCCCTTGAATCCCATCATATGTGTGTTAATAAATACACAAGTCCACACATTTTATAAAAACAACACACTTAAACTACACCAACACATGCTGCTTTAGTTCACATACTTATTCAAATAATTATTTTAATAACAACACAAAATCCTCACAATCACATCATGTTAACATATGCTTTATTATATCACCTAAAAGTGCTGATTTTTAAACAGTAATGGAAAAACATGTCTTTATGTGGATTTGAACCCAGGAACGTCACACTCACAGCCTGCAATCTTAGATAATTTGCCACTTGCTCTGTTCCTGCTCAAGCTGCTAGGGTAGTTACAGGCAGTTCAAATCATTTAGCCAATGCCTGCTTTGAAGTCTCTATACCTGCGTTGAAACAGGCATTACTGCTTGTAACTACCCTAGCAGCTTGCGCTCTAACAGAGTAGGTGGCACACTAACATAACCTGACTTCTATTGAGCATAACTCCATGAATTCAGCACCGATATTAAAAAGGAAAACACCTTTTGCACAATGTTTTTTTCCCTTTATCTAATGATGCTGAGCACATATGATGATTGTTGAGGTCCATTAAGCTATATCTGTAGTACATTACCTGAGGGTAGTGAATTATTATTTTTTTACAAATTCCACTGAGGTCCAAATGTATTTACAGAAAGTAAGTCAAGGTCCAGAGTTCACCATTTTTTTCAGTATACAACACACATTGGTTGGGAATAAATTATTTCTCCACTGCACTTTATAACTCAGATGTTGAAGTCTTAACACACTGTCACTGTTATAAATCTCAACATTATTGCAATTGCAATCTGTAGAAGGATTAGAAAATGAACTATTGCCCAGATATTTTTCATGAAAATAATTTGTAACATTTTCAAATCCTGCTTTTAAATGCATGGTTGCCAAGTTGCCTGTCCTTTTAATCATATAATAATATATATTTGTCCCTGTGATAGATGACTCCTCTCTGACCATATTCTGTACATTTTAGTTATGTTTATTGTTATTATTTGAATAACTTTTTTTTCAGAAAACATCAATTGTAAAGCTGTGCAATTACAAAGGAATTGGTAATTAAATCTTCATATCACATTCAAAATTAGCACAAAAAACGTCAACCGTGAAATACAAATAAAACATATAACATACTTCTAAGCTGTAAATCATCAAGAATCAGCTTGAAATCACACCAGAGCCTTCTGAAAACAAACCAAGGAAGCGAATCACAACAGCTAAGCTTAAACATCACAGAGATCGGCACTTGTTACAAGACTCACCCTTTTTAGTTTAGAGAATTTTTTGTTCTTTGATCTTTCATTTTTAGTTTTCTTTTATGTATAGTAGGCAATGGCTTCAGAGTCTTGAGTTAATCCAATAACTGCAACTATACTTATACTATATACATGTGTAGTTTATAATTATTAGAGTAAAGTGGAAGAGTTTGAAGGAGGGTAACATCTTAAATCTTAAGTCATGAGACGTGATCCTGCAGTGTTTTTTCTTGACCATGATTGACCATGTTTAAGATTGCTGAAATAGACTGTATGTTTCTTAAAATAACATACAGAAACCATAGAAAATAAATATGTTCTTCTATTAATATTAAGACTGAAGCATATTAGCAGCAGGACAGTAGATGGGTATAACTATGCAAATGAATTAAAGGCTTTTTAAAGATATACATTACCATTATGATCAGTGCAGTATCCATTCTTGAAAAAATAATCAGCATACCGCTCTGTCTAGACTATTTCCTAAAGTAAGTCCTCTAACTTTGTTTTTTGTTTATGCAAATGACCCTTAGGGATTAGTCTCCCTAAGGGTAATAGGGGACTCCAAACGTGGACCCCTTGCTCACCTTAGGGAGTTCAGCTACACCTGACTGATGAGGCCCACAGAGGCCGAAACACGTCTGGGGTTTGCTGTTTCTCCTGTTCAGGGTAGAATTGCCTGGTATTTTGGGGCTGGGTCACTCTTCTGAGTGGGACCAGACTGATATACTACAGGATATTACTCCCTGTGAAGGGAACAAGTGAGCTAAAAGAGGATGCTCTCTGAGTGGGTTATTATGTCCATAGAGCTAACCTATTAAGGTTAGTTCGTTCTCTGATTGAGCACCTCAGACTCTGTTTTTTATTTCCTAAAGTATATGCAATGTAAAATGTTGGCAAAACCGAAGCAAGCAAATCATTATGTTTTATTCTTTAGTACTTACAGTAGCAATGACTTATAGTATCACGTACTGCGCTATGGCTTCTTACTTCATATTATACTGCATTAACAACACAACTCCTGTGCAACTCTTCTAGGGCCATGTAGTACAATGTACACCAACCAGACTGTCATCTCCTTAAAGCACAAGATATACTGTGCTGAAATTAGATTCCCCCTGGAGAAAATCTTTAAAATACACAGGAATTGTAATGAAAATCATAAAAGAGCAGATTCTGCTATTTAGTCATTCTGTATTAGGAAACCACCCAAGGGGTTTCACTTCTGTCCAGAAGAAGTTAAATATTTCCTGTCTACTTCCTCTCTGTGGCATCTGTAGTTCCTCCTGGAGGATGAAGCATTTACCTTCTTCTACCTATAAATAAGAAATCGAGCTGGTCCAGACACTAAACTACTTAGTGTTTCTGAATGCATACAACTCATATTATTGCTAACAAGAAGGCAATCCCTCCCACATCTTATCCAGGAGCAATAACTTCATTAATTCATTCTCTTTATTAATATTAACTGTATTTTACACTATATACATTATAGAAAAAAACATTATTGACTAGTGGAGTCCCATTTTTCTATATATTCCTTTTGAAAAACTAAGCTTGATAATGGGTAAACTAATTTTGTAAAGCAGAGGGGAAAAAATCAGCACAATATATACATGTTTAACATACATGCAGATAACTGTATGTGGTTCCATTTTCTTTTTTGAACTGATCCTATCTGCTACTTTCTCAGGAGGTTGTGTAATAGCATATAAAAAGTAGTAAGCTAAAAGCAGCATTATTATTTTGCTTATTTATACTTTTCAAAAGAGGATATTTAAAATAAAGGGCTACAGTTGGGCATATTTACTTATAAGGAACTTTCAATCAAGAACATGTTTTAAATGCTGCATTTTTTTTTAAGTGATTGACCTAAATTTTCAAAAACTTAATCTGACACTGTAGGCAGATTATAGGAACTCCTCCTCTAACATCAAATAAAATGGCAGGTGATGCCCAACAATGGTCTAAACAGTAATCTAACTGGTTTGTTTCATTAACCAAGTTGTGTACACAAAGTATAGTATTAAAACTTATTTTCTATGTATAAAAAAGTGAGCTCTACGCACTTCCTATATCCTACCTTATTTGCCAGTTTATATGACAAAGTCCTTTACTTTTCTCTTTCAGTAACATATTAATTGTATGGTGTCATTATTGGACAGATTTAGTTAGTCTATCTCTAAATGTATAATAACTAGCAAGGGTGTAGGAACTAGGGGGAGCAAATCCCCCCAGATTTTCCTATGTTTGTATAAATAAGCTATTTTATGGCCTCTGTATACAATGGGCTGTATCACCCCCAGAATTATTCTGGTTCCTACACCCCTGATACCTGGTTGTAAGGTCATTTTTAAAAGGCACATTAGGACTGGATGTCCATGCTCCAGATACATTTAACAGCAGTTAACTAAAAAAAAGTATAGGCATTTTTTTTACGTAAACCTGTTGTCAAATGTATGCAGACTGATTTGATCTAGGTCTTGCCAATATCATTTTCTGTGTCCCTTTAAATAGGTGGCCATCTAAACTTTTGCAGCTAAGGTGTTAGTAGCCCCCTGTTTGACATAATACAACTGTGTAAAAATGTGCTGCACAGATGGTTGAGTTAAGGTAACATGTTCTCCATGCAATGTATATACAAGGGTGGGTGGAAGCAGAGATGAAGTTACTCTATGTTTAAAACTTGTCTGGGAACAGGTATTGCAGTTGGCACCTCTAGTTATAAGAATGTCTCCAAAAACAATGTCTCATTGTAGAAAGAAACATATATATTACCAAGTGCTTGTGCACAAAATCCTAAAATGACAAAATGTAGTTTGTAAAGCTCGACCTTTAACCAGACAGATGTTTAATTTGTTGAAATTGAGGACTGTGGCATAGTAACAATCTTATATACGTGTTATTTCATTCTTCATAAAGTTTTGTGGGAATTGTGATAGTACTACTGGTAGATATAAAACATTTTGGTTAGGTCTACTCAAAGTCCCAATTCTTAGTGAAAACCGATATCTTAAGACAGTTAAGACACTACTAAAACTATATTATTTTGAATCAGAGAGATTTGGCGCTCAAACCAATATCCACCGGTTTCAAACAAAGTCCAATTCGGGCAGAACAGTGTAGGAATTCAGTCTGAAATGTGCAGACATCGTCCATCAACCATCTCCATATTGTTCTAAGGGAGTGTTGTCTAAGTGCAAGGTGAACTCCCCAGGAGGGAACAGATATACATTCAAGTCCTAAGTCAGACCAGCTTCAAAATAAAGATGAGTAGTTTTTATGTGCCCCAAAACATCATCTGCTGTCTCTGGGGATTTTTAGACACAAACGTTCAGATCAGAATTTCATGTCAATAAAAGATCAGAATTTCCTATCAATAAATAGATCATTATATTTAATGGTGAAGTGGCAACTCTTAAAGGTGTAATATTTTAGTATATATTGGAATATAGACGTTTTCAAACAATTTACAGTTTAGGAAATGTGTCCCAGTTTTTTTATACTGCACAGCGTTCACCTCACAATGAAGTACAATAACCAGTGAATAAATGAATAAGTAATTCTCTGAAGCAGTAGCCGTTCGTAATTCAGAAAGAGAAGACTATGATCTCCCACACAGTTTTTAATTTTATCATTCCTTCAACATTAATGGTGCCGACAGGAAGCTACCCGAGACTTAATGCTCAACAGTAGAATCCCTCACACTGTGCCCTAATGAGGAAGCCAGGACAGAAACAAATATAATTTACTTGTAATACAAGTACCTGCTTGGAGCCACAGACAGAGGAAATGAAGATAGCAGACTCTTTCAAATTATTGCACACAATATGTTTTTGTATGTTTGGATACTGATGGGGTGCTTCCGGTTTCCGAAAAGCAGTGGGAGTATTTATGTGGGAGCAGGCACAATATATCTGAGAACTGAGTGTAATGGACATAGCAGAGGTCCAAAGCTCAAGAGGAATGGGCCTGTTGTTTGATTCTCTTAACAGTCAAAATGACTTATGGCAGCAAAGCTAACCTGCATCTGAACAATACTCTGCATCTAGGAAATATTCACTATTTGGATTGTTTTTTTTATAGGGTAATATTTTATACTGTAAAAAATATCCACAGGAAGATGGCTTTGCACAAAGGTAATAAAGTATGGTTTCAACAATTTATTTAGCCTTATACATCAGAGAACTTTAATTTAACAAATATCTAAAAAAAAAGATCAGCTGCCTAGAAGTTCTTCCACATTAAAGAAGATTATAATATGTAAATGACGTCACTTAGTCATATCCGACTCTCCGTGACCTCATGGACAACACACCATGCTGATCCACGTGGTTTGATGGCAGAGATACTGGAGTGGGTTGCCAGTTCCTTCTCCAGTGGGCCACAGCATACAGCTCCTGGTATTCCATGGTGGTATCCCATCCAAGTACTGACCAGTGTGACCTCTTGGTTCCCTGGCTGGATTTAAACCCAGGATACTGTGGTGAAAGCACCTGCATCCTAACCACTGGGCCACCAGGGAACCCAATGTGTATACTGATTTCTCTAATTTGGAAAAAGGCTCCATAAAATAACAATGTTTTGGAGAGACTTTACCTCACTTGGTCATACCTAATTAATATATAGTCTGATATATAGTGCTTCATATCTAGAGCAACCATAATTCAATCAGTGCTCAGAATAAACTATAGCATATATTCTTCATACTAGTATTGTAACTGATATACCATGAGTTTTTTTAATTAAAAGCCCACCTAGTGACCTATTTGTGTTTTGAGACATTCTGTTTACAGCTGAGAACTCAAATCAGTGTCAGGTTGTTCAGTTACTTTTGTTCCTTCTACAGCTTACATCACCATTACTCCTCTAAAATGCAGACTTCTTGGAGTAAGAAAATGTAAACTAATATTATATAACTATATAACTATTTTATAAATTAGGCTCTGTATACTGTCTAATAAAATATAAATACATTTTCATGACTTCAAATGTATAAGAACTTGTAACAAATCTGGCAAATGATTGTTCCATTTAGAACAAAAAGTATTTTCAGAACATCCATTATATCACTGTAGAGAGTTACAGGGATTTTGCCAAAATGAAGGTATTGTTTGCTGTTCTGCAGCTGCTAATGATTGCTGTTGTTGTTATTGTTATTTTCATTATATTCCATGTTCCAAAGACAATGTTCAGCGCTCTATCCCTTAGGGCTGTACACTGAATTCTTTCAGTATCTCAATGGAATGGTGTGGTGCAGCTGTGTATGGTGTTCTAACCAGCCCTCTACGCATTGCTGAGTATTCACTCTGTGGGTGTGTCGTTATTGGTCATTGCGGCCTGTCACTCACCGAAGGAGCAACAGCAGTATGCCATAAGTCACAATGTCTCCCATAGACATATATAGTGCCATGTTGCCCAAGATATTTAGGAAAAGTCATACTGCAGAGTTGCTTTGGAACTTACATTTTTCAACATCTCATTGAAGCTCTGTACAGAATATTTTTCATATGCATACTCACTTAATGAATGGTCACCTTATTGGTATTTTGAGCCAAGTTTACTGTAAACAATTATCCAGTTAGCCATGGCAGAACATTTTATTGCCATGGAGATCTTGGCTTGCTTCAAGTAGTAATAACATACTTTCTATTCTCTGTTTTATATAGCATGCATGTTACATGTATGTACGTTTTGCAGGTAAACACGGACAATTAAGAAAATGTATGATTAGTTTAATCATAGAATAAAATATGTTGCATATTGAATTATATTTTGGATTGGTGATGAATTTGAACAAAAAAGGCAAAGCAAGAAAAGTGTTTTTTTAGAGGTATTAGTAGAAATGATCAATTAAAATGTATATTGTAAGTCTGCGAGTTTTCAATCTTACACTGTGCTTTAGGGAAAGCACTATGGACACCGGATCCTAATCTCAAAGACAGGCCCCTCCATCTTTGTAATGTGGTGTTGCCTTGATCACAACTTATGTATAGCGCTACTGAATATGTTAGCGCGTTACAAATAAACAATAATAATATTTATGTTCTCTAGGTTTCAAATGTTTGGTAAGAAACAAGCAGTGATTAGCATAAAAAAATGTTATATAGATAAGTGCAAAATTTATAGGCAAGAGAGTAAATACCAGCTTTGCACACCCAGAGGAAACTGACAGAGGAAATGTATCTAGGTATGCAGTTTGACCTTTCAAAGGAAGTACTTGGTGCTGGATTGCATCACATGGTTGGGTGGAGTCTGAGTTTACAACTGAATCAGATCCCAAGGATATATACAGAAAGAGTCTACATATCCCAGGCTTTTTTGCAACACAGCAACCCCAGAGTATTATAAAAATGTATCTTCTTTCTCCTGATTGGCCAAAATGAATTATGCTAATCTTAGCAGGGATTCAACTGACAAAGGCATCAGCTTGCAAACTGAAAGGATTTAGCAAACATCAGGGTGAGTTTGTAAATGTTTATTTTCGTATTTTTTATGCAAAAAATGTTTTGAATACACTACTGATTCTCCTCTATCCGATGCATTCATAATTCAGGAAACATAAATATACCTTTAACCACAAAATAGTTGTAGCACCTTCTATAATAACTCAATAAAATTACTCAATTCAACTTGATAAACACATTATTTGCCTATGTACCCTTTAATGACAATGCAACAGGAAGAAATACTTCAATATACAGTATACATTAGGTTTTATAAGCTTCTTTCAACAATTTCATTTTATTTCCTCAAAAAGTACAGTAACTGAAAGCTGCAATGTGGCTTATGGGTCAGTCATTTCCAAAGCACCTTAATCTCAGCAGTATTAAGATATTAAAATAGATGCCTAAAGTGTACCACAAGCTGTATTTCAAAAGTAGTTTTGTCGGCCTATAACCAGAGATTGAAGATTTTATGGGAGGTGCCTTCCTTTAGACACTTATCTCATATTATCTAACCGTGTATTCAGCAGTCAAAATGCTGCTTTATTCAGGTGGTCGGTAAACTATTGATATAAGAAAAAAGTATGAAACGTAATTATTAAATATTAAGAAAATGCATGCCAAATAATATAGAAGTGCCTAAATAGCACAAGTATTATTTATAATTATACATGTTATACTCTAATTTGACAAAAGGCAATTAAACAAAACAAAAATATATAATTCATTTAATTAATTAGTTACATTGAATTGGTCCAATGGACTTTTAACAACTTTCAAGTGATCCAGTAACTCATATTAATGTATTCACCCCATTTCGGAAAACTATAATTAATAATTAATTAATTGAAGAAACAAACATAACCATTTAGTTGTTTTTAGAAGATTCAGTAAATGACTAATTTCTTTACTCAAGATTGTTTATCTGTCTTCAAGTCCCCATCGATTGTGAATCTTGGTTCATAACAATGTCTTTGGGACCCATTATACAGCTTGGATTTAAAGATAAATAAGAACAGGTGACTTAATCCCAGTACCCATAGGGCTAAAGAAATTATCAGAGCTTAGACACTAATACCTTTAAACCTTGACATGTTGGGGTATCCTGAGGACTGGGTTGGGAGATACTGCTGAAGAGTGTACTTTGCTACACATATAGTGCTATTGACTCACATCAAGACAGATGACTAAGAGATTAATAAGTTGTCCTTGGCAATCACTTTCTATTTCATTTTCATCTAAGTAAAAGTCTACACCTTTGAATAATTTACAGTCCCTTTATTTTCATGATTCAGTATTTCATCAGCGCTAATTAAGTCTTTACTTGCTTTACCAACGTCAGTGCCATTAACCTATCATGCCAAGAGTTATCAAATTTGTACATGATTAACTTTTTGATGTATCATGCTTAGTTTGTGTAATCAAAAGATTGTGATTTTATTTACAGTATAGAAATACACTATCTATAACAATTATCTTTGACTTCAATGCCAGTTTTTCCAGAATTCGGCTGTAACTCTGTATTCAAACTTTTGGAAAATGGATTTTTTAACCAAAACAGATAATCTGAAATGCTAATACGGGTAATGTCCTTCCTTACTGGATGCAAAATGGACTTGCCCTACCGGCTAATAAAAAGCTGCAATATCATAAGTAGGTCAGTGACTGTATACAGTATTACACTATGAGAAGTAATCAATCATCCAACAATATCTCTAGAACCATATTCTCAAAGTTTTAGAGATTTCTAAACCCAATCAAGAGCTTCCTCAAGACATCTTGGAGCAAATTTGGATCTTGTGAGTTAGACAACCACAGCGCATTAGCGCGTACTGCGATCACACGCAGTTTGGGTGGCCCTAGGGGCTACGAGATCATAATGGGTTAGCCGGGGGGGGGGGGGGGGATTACGAGATCATAGTGAGGGGGTGGGGGCGGGGGGTTTGGAGGGGTGGCCCCCAAACCCCCTCCCTGCACCCCCATTATGATCTCCTAACCCCCACTCCCCAGCTCCACTATTATGATCTCCTACACTCCCACCCCCCAGGGCCACCCAAACTCCCCCACCCCCAGCTCCCCCATTATGATCTCCTACACCCTCACAGGGCCACCCAACCCCCCCCCCCCCCTGCTCACCCCCAGCTCCCCCATTATGATCTCCAATTAAATTTGAATTTATGAAACCTATCTATCTAATTATTTATGTATCTTTCTATAAACATATATTGTTGTCTGTATATGTGTATATAAATAATTGCAGGTAGAAGAAACACACTATGATCCCACGAGATTTACTGCGTTTAGTGACCAACCTTGCTAATAAATTATAACAATTAATACTATCAAGTTGAGAAAAAAATGTAAGTGTCAGCACTATGTAAGATGTTGTTTGCTTATTCTTATGAATATCCTTAAACTTATAATAAGCAACTGTTGTTATTACAGTATGTTCTCACAGCCAGAGTATAAGGTTTATCTGTGAAGACAACTGCAAGCTACTAATTTGGATTCAAAACGTGTTCAATCAATTTTAATATTTGAATTGCTTGTTCTGTAGTCGAGTGAACAACACCAATACACTCTACTTTCCTGCCACTAGATGCCGCTGTGACACGCGCGCGCGTAATGCGGTCAGGCGCGTGATCGCAGTGCGCACAAAAGGGCTGCGGTTGTCTAACTCACAAGATCCACAAATTTTATATGCCTCAACCGAATGCAATTTAGTACAATAACAATGGCTTTGTACTAATTTGGAATATGACTATATAGCTAACTATTAAAAAAGTAATACACATTTACTGAAGTTGGAAACAAAAAGAATTAAGCTATAGTTGTGAAGGTATCATGCTTGTTTGGAAACTAGGCCAATTGTCACTATAGTACTGACTCGAAGGACATTGCTGACTGTGTAAACTCGTGATGATGCAAGCAATGGCCATGGCTGTGCACCCAAAAGATTCTCTGATCTATCCTCTTATCAGCCGAACAAATATTAGTTGTTCCTTACACTGTCTTTTATGTAAACACACAATCAAAGAGTGAACAGTTGCAGGGCTCACCACTGTTTGCTGAGAGATGTTTATTTGAACTTGAATACTCTGTATTACCTTAAACCAACTTGGTGGTTATTTTGTAATAACCATATATCTATCAATGACAAATATCCTGTATTCCAATTAAACGCACAACGTGTTCTCACAAATAGGTCAACAAAAAGTTAACTATACTGAAATTATTTGTCATAAAAAATGAGAATGTGAAGGTTTAGAATAAATGTATGTATTTTTATACTATTTCCTTAACTGCATCTGACAGGAACATATCTTAGTTCAACAAAGCCTCTTTAAGGTCAGGTGGAACTAGATAAGAAGTTGCTATAACATAATGCGTTCATATAATGTTTGCTCCTTTCTAGACATAAGCTTGTGTCTAGCCTATTTAGGACTAGCTCCCAGTCAGAGTGGCTCTCACTCCTTGATTAAAGTAAATACCAGCTTTGCACACCCAGAGGAAACTGACAGAGGAAATGTATCTAGGTATGCAGTTTGACCTTTCAAAGGAAGTACTTGGTGCTGGATTGCATCACATGGTTGTGTGGAGTCTGAGTTTACAACTAAATCAGATCGCAAGGATATATACAGAAAGAGTCTACATATCCCAGGCTTTTTTGCAACACAGCAACCCCAGAGTATTATAAAAATGTATCTTCTTTCTCCTGATTGGCCAAAACGAATTATGCTAATCTTAGCAGGGATTCAACTGACAAAGGCATCAGCTTGCAAACTGAAAGGATTTAGCAAACATCAGGGTGAGTTTGTAAATGTTTATTTTCGTATTTTTTATGCAAAAAATTTTTGAATACACTACTGATTCTCCTCTATCAGATGCATTCATAATTCAGGAAAAATAAATATACCTTTAAACACAAAATAGTTGTAGCACCTTCTATAATAACTCAATAAAATTACTCAATTCAACTTGATAAACACATTATTTGCCTATGTTCCCTTTAATGACAATGCAACAGGAAGAAATACTTCAATATACAGTATACATTAGGTTTTATAAGCTTCCTTCAACAATTTCATTTTATTTCCTCAAAAAGTACAGTAACTGAAAGCTGCAATGTGGCTTATGGGTCAGTCATTCCCAAAGCACCTTAATCTCAGCAGTATTAAGATATTAAAATAGATGCCTAAAGTGTACCACAAGCTGTATTTCAAAAGTAGTTTTGTCGGCCTATAACCAGAGATTGATGATTTTATGGGAGGTGCCTTCCTTTAGACACTTATCTCATATTATCTAACCGTGTATTCAGCAGTCAAAATGCTGCTTTATTCAGGTGGTCAGTAAACTATTGATATAAGAAAAAAGTATGAAACTTAATTATTAAATATTAAGAAAATGCATGCCAAATAATATAGAAGTGCCTAAATAGCACAAGTATTATTTATAATTATACATGTTATACTCTAATTTGACAAAAGGCAATTAAACAAAACAAAAATATATAATTCATTTAATTAATTAGTTACATTGAATTGGTCCAATGGACTTTTAACAACTTTCAAGTGATCCAGTAACTCATATTAATGTATTCACCCCATTTCAGAAAACTATAATTAATAATTAATTAATTGAAGAAACAAACATAACCATTTAGTTGTTTTTAGAAGATTCAGTAAATGACTAATTTCTTTACTCAAGATTGTTTATCTGTCTTCAAGTCACCATCGATTGTGAATCTTGGTTCATAACAATGTCTTTGGGATCCATTATCCAGCTTGGATTTAAAGATAAATAAGAACAGGTGACTTAATCCCAGTACCCATAGGGCTAAAGAAATTATCAGAGCTTAGACACTAATACCTTTAAACCTTGACATGTTGGGGTATCCTGAGGACTGGGTTGGGAGATACTGCTGAAGAGTGTACTTTGCTACACATATAGTGCTATTGACTCACATCAAGACAGATGACTAAGAGATTAATAAGTTGTCCTTGGCAATCACTTTCTATTTCATTTTCATATAAGTAAAAGTCTACACCTTTGAATAATTTACAGTCCCTTTATTTTCATGATTCAGTATTTCATCAGCGCTAATTAAGTCTTTACTTGCTTTACCAACGTCAGTGCCATTAACCTATCATGCCAAGAGTTATCAAATTTGTACATGATTAACTTTTTGATGTATTATGCTTAGTTTGTGTAATCAAAAGATTGTGATTTTATTTACAGTATAGAAATACACTATCTATACCAATTATCTTTGACTTCAATGGCAGTTTATCCAGAATTCAGCTGTAACTCTGTATTCAAACTTTTGGAGAATGGATTTTTGAACCAAAACAGATAATCTGAAATGCTAATACGGGTAATGTCCTTCCTTACTGGATGCAAAATGGACTTGCCCTACCGGCTAATAAAAAGCTGCAATATCATAAGTAGGTCAGTGACTGTATACAGTATTACACTATGAGAAGTAATCAATCATCCAACAATATCTCTAGAACCATATTCTCAAAGTTTTAGAGATTCCTAAACCCAATCAAGAGCTTACTCAAGACATCTTGGAGCAAATTTGGATCTTGTGAGTTAGACAACCACAGCGCATTAGCGCGTACTGCGATCACACGCAGTTTGGGTGGCCCTAGGGGCTACGAGATCATAATGGGTTAGCCGGGGGGGGGGGGGGGGGGATTACGAGATCATAGTGGGGGGGTGGGGGCGGGGGGTTTGGGGGGGTGGCCCCCAAACCCCCTCCCTGCACCCCCATTATGATCTCCTAACCCCCACTCCCCAGCTCCACTATTATGATCTCCTACACTCCCACCCCCCAGGGCCACCCAAACTCCCCCACCCCCAGCTCCCCCATTATGATCTCCCACACCCTCACAGGGCCACCCAACCCCCCCCCCCCTGCTCACCCCCAGCTCCCCCATTATGATCTCCAATTAAATTTGAATTTATGAAACCTAGCTATCTAATTATTTATGTATCTTTCTATAAACATATATTGTTGTCTGTATATGTGTATATAAATAATTGCAGGTAGAAGAAACACACTATGATCCCACGAGATTTACTGCGTTTAGTGACCAACCTTGCTAATAAATTATAACAATTAATACTATCAAGTTGAGAAAAAAATGTAAGTGTCAGCACTATGTAAGATGTTGTTTGCTTATTCTTATGAATATCCTTAAACTTATAATAAGCAACTGTTGTTATTACAGTATGTTCTCACAGCCAGAGTATAAGGTTTATCTGTGAAGACAACTGCAAGCTACTAATTTGGATTCAAAACGTGTTCAATCAATTTTAATATTTGAATTGCTTGTTCTGTAGTCGAGTGAACAACACCAATACACTCTACTTTCCTGCCACTAGATGCCGCTGTGACACGCGCGCGCGTAATGCGGTCGGGCGCGTGATCGCAGTGCGCACAAAAGGGCTGCGGTTGTCTAACTCACAAGATCCACAAATTTTATATGCCTCAACCGAATGCAATTTAGTACAATAACAATGGCTTTGTACTAATTTGGAATATGACTATATAGCTAACTATTAAAAAAGTAATACACATTTACTAAAGTGGGAAACAAAAAGAATAAAGCTATAGTTGTGAAGGCACCATGCTTGTTTGGAAACTAGGCCAATTGTCACTATAGTACTGACTCGAAGGACATTGCTGACTGTGTAAACTCGTGATGATGCAAGCAATGGCCATGGCTGTGCACCCAAAAGATTCTCTGACCTATCCTCTTATCAGCCGAACAAATATTAGTTGTTCCTTACACTGTCTTTTATGTAAACACACAATCAAAGAGTGAACAGTTGCAGGGCTCACCACTGTTTGCTGAGAGATGTTTATTTGAACTTGAATACTCTGTATTACCTTAAACCAACTTGGTGGTTATTTTGTAATAACCATATATCTATCAATGACAAATATCCTGTATTCCAATTAAACGCACAACGTGTTCTCACAAATAGGTCAACAAAAAGTTAACTATACTGAAATTATTTGTCATAAAAAATGAGAATGTCAAGGTTTAGAATAAATGTATGTATTTTTATACTATTTCCTTAACTGCATCTGACAGGAACATATCTTAGTTCAACAAAGCCTCTTTAAGGTCAGGTGGAACTAGATAAGAAGTTGCTATAACATAATGCGTTCATATAATGTTTGCTCCTTTCTAGACATAAGCTTGTGTCTAGCCTATTTAGGACTAGCTCCCAGTCAGAGTGGCTCTCACTCCTTGATTGCCTCATATGGGTGCAGACAAGCAGCTCAAGATGTATGATTTTATTTCCAGTTTTAAAAGACATCTGTCATAAGATCAATTAAAAACATCAATCAAAACTCCCTATTGGATCCATTTACAAACTTGGAAGGTTTTGAAGTTTTGATTGATGTTCTTAATTCATTTTATGAAAGACATCTTTCTAAAAAGAGGAAAAATATTCATAAATCTTTTGTTTTAGGTAAAGCATCCTGGAAGAAGTCCTGTCCGGTACGAAATGCTTAAGGAGCCCGTTATGTAGTTTTGCTGTTATTTTGCCACTGTTTTGTAAATATATTGTTTTTTTAAAGTGTATAATAAATAGTGTTTTCAGTCTACACTAATTAGTCCTTTTGCTCTCCTCCCCCTCCCTTCTATATCTTACAGAAGTTATCATTAACTACAAGACACTTGCAGCATCTTTCAAAAAAAAAAATGAAATTACTCAAGTCAAATAAGTTTTACCAGACAACTTAGATTAAACATATACAAATGGTTAGACTATTTTCCCTTTAATGACAATGCAACAGTAAGAAGTCCTTTTAATTCAGTATACTTTAGTTTTATACAAGGTTTTTTCGAACATAATTATATTTTCTCCAAAAGTCACTGAAACTGAAATATGGCTTATGTGGGTCACTTCTTTCCAAGGTACATTAAAGTCAGTAATACCAAATATGTTGGCGCTAAATAAATAAGAGATAATAATAATTCAATTCAGCAGTATTAGGCCATCAAAACAGGTGGCCAAACTCTACCAAGAGCTAAGCTATTATTTCAAATGTAGTTTTGCTGGCATGTAAACTGAGATTGAAGATTTTATGTCAGTCTTCTGCCCACTCATTATCTAGCTGTATATTCAGCAGACAATATTCACAGCTATATTATTTCATTCATTATAGTTATGGAAATACCAGATAGGCAGTGGTTCACAAACTGAGCTTCATTAAGTGGTCAGTGAAACTATTGGTATAACAAAAAAGCATGAAACCAAAATAAATAAACTAAATTAATAAAAAGACATGCCAAGTAGCACAAAAGTGCCTAAATATCATATTATTTATACTATGATATAGTAAAAGGAAGTTTGATTGAACGACAAAGTTTGGGAACCAATGACTTAAAAGAAAGAATCTGCACCCCATTTCAGGTGACTATAATCAATTGAAGAAAACAAACATAACCATTCCATTACTTTTAGGAAGATTTAATAAATGTATTATTAATTTCTTTACTCAAGATTGTTTATCAGTCTCAGAGTCAACAAAGATTGTGAATCTTGACTCACAGCAGTATCCTTTGGATCGTCTATCTGGCTAATATATAATGATAAATGTGAACAGATGACTCAATCCTAGTAATCATACAAAGCACCAGAGCTTATACACTAATATCCCTAAACTCTGAAATGTTGGGGTACTGTGAGAACTGGGTTGAGAGACATTAATGTAGAGTGTATTTTACTATAGTTCTACTGACTTACACTATCTAACAGTTGATGAAGAAATCAACACCTTGTCCTTGGCAATCACTTTATTTTTCATCTACATTTAAGTAAAAATACCACACCTTTGATCAATTCCCTGTCCTTTTTCTATCATGATTCAGAATCTCGTCAGCACTAAGTCTTTACAAGCTTTACCAACGTCAATGCCATTAATCTATCAATGCCAAGTGCGTAATCAAATTCAAACATGATTATAATGCTTAGTTTGTGTAATCCGAAAATTGTGATTTTATTTGCAGTATAGAAATATACTATCTCCCATAAAAAATCTTCAACTTGAATCTCAGTTATTCCAGGTTTTGGTTATAACTCTATATTTCCATGTTTTTTTGTAATCTGAAATTCTAATATAGGCAATGTGCTTGCTGGATGCAAAAAGGCCCCAACCAATAAAAACTGCAATATCATAAGAAAAAAGTGCCTGAGTGGGATGGCATTCTGGCACGGAGAGAGGGTGAGTACTGTGAGAGAGAGACCTGGGGTTAGAGGGTGGGTACTAAGGGGAGAGACAGAGTGAATAGTGGGGAGAGATAGAGCTGGGGAGAGAGGGAGAGTATTGAGGGAAGGAGGGAAAGCTGGGGAGAGAGGGTGAGTGCAGAGTGCTGTACTGGCGCGCTAGTGTGGGTGCGCGCATTTGTCAGCCTTTGTGGGCGTGCAAGAGACGGCGCGCACATCTCGTGCGCCCAAAAGCTGTGCTACTCCATTGAATAAATAGAATATGTGCAGCACTGAGTAATAAATCCTCCTCTTGAACCGCAATATTCCCAAAGTTTGAGAGACCTGTGTCATGACTGTTTTTGGGGTAAAACTAAACAAGAGCTTCCTCAAGACTACTTGCAGAGAATGTTATATGATTCTACTGGTTGCAAATTTCCTGCTCAGTTTCTGAGGCCCAAACAGCAGAGCTCTTTAAAAGCTGATGGCTTCCATTTCCAAGCACTTTTGTAAAATATATGATCTGATAACACATGGCTTTGTCCTAAATTGGGATATGACTTTATAGCAATTGGAAACAAACATAATAAAATTATAATTGTTATGGCATCACTTTTCTTCCTCTTATCAACAAAAGTGAACAAATATTAGTTGTTCCTTACACTGTCTTTTATGTAATCATATAAACAAAGATGAAAAGGCTGCACTGCTTACTGGGATATTTATTTTTTAACTTGAATATTCTATATTACCGTAAATCAACTTATGGTGGCTATTCTGTGATAACTATTTAACTATAAATAACATATATCCTGCACGCCAATAAACATAATATGTATTCTCGCACATAGCTCAACAAAAAGCTAACTGTACTTAAAGGCATATTTAATTTTGCTGGATTATGAGTGCACCTGTTAGAGGAGACTTAATAGGGTATGAAAACATGTTTTTGCATGAAACAAAATGCCAACTTCTAAACACTTACCTTGAATTTAGCAAAATGTATTGTAATTTCTATCAGTTGAAAATCCAAACCCTGGCTAAATTAGCATTCCTTTTATAATGTGTTTTGGACAATCAGGTTAGCTGAAAATTTTGATTTATACTCTGGGGTTCCTATTTGTGCTGCAAAGCAGCCTGGGATATGTAGTGTTGCACTATGTTAAGTGCTTTGGCAGCAGCACAGCACAGACAGGAAGCAGCAGGGAGTAATATCCCAGCAATAAAGATGTTGTCTTTATTACTAATGAAACAGAAGTTGAAGTGGAACTTGCCCTTTAAAAACGCATGCCTAAATTCATATTCAGAGCTCACCAAATATGAGCATCAGCCAGGGCTCATTGCATGGTTTCGATATTTAAAGCTTTTTATGTTTAAACAAATCCACAAGTTATATTTTTATGTGCATCAAGCAATAAAACTCTATGGAATTAATGTAACATTTGATAAAATATGACATTTGTTAAATGGCTTTAAATTGTCACAGTTTGAGTATGTGTGGTTGATTGTGACTGTATCTTTAAATTATATACGCAAATAAATCCTAGAAAGATTAGGAATCTATTTGCAGCAGAGAGGTTGCCAAGTGCTGTAAAATAAGACAGGCCAGTAAATGCCATGCATACATAGCAGGCTGCTGTATAAATATGGTATGTTTTATTAGATCCAACTGTGCAATAATCACATTGATCATGTGTTTATCTTTCTAAGCCCAATAATTGAAAATGCTCTATAATTAATACCTTAGCTTGTCTGTTTATGGGGAGAACATATGCTATATAGTAGACGATGAATATATACATCATTTTCATTTACATGCAATCTTTTTGCTATTTTAGCTTCAGTTGCCTTATAAACTTCAGTTTAACGATCAAAGGAAATTGGCACCAAATATAACATTTGCTTTTATTAAGTAATGTGCTTTTCATTATAGCGGAATATTATAGTAGTTATTGGTGTTTTTTCAAAACTTCACATGTCAAGCAGTTGCTGTACTTTAAATATATTGATAATTGGTGCATATATCCCTGAAGCTTATTGAGCAGGCTCTTTATCTTTCCAGTTTACAAGTTTGTTTATCATTGTATTTGTGGTAATCAACAATATACACACAGCCCTCTAGTGAATGTTGCCTATTGTCGCTCTAGTACAGCATCACATATATATTTGTGAGCGTACGAGTTGTTGCTAACGCTTGCGGGCTCCCGTAGCGACGTAGCATAGCGACTCCTTGCCAGCAAGTGCGACTCTCACAAACTTTACATCGCAACGCAAACAACACGACACACCAACTGAGACCCTCGCAAACTTTACCTCGCAACGCAAACATCATACAAGACACGTTAACACACATTACGACCTCGCAACACTCTGACGCAACTCGCGAACATTACAAAATTCAAAACACAATACATACACACACCACATACATAAAAAGCTTACCTACAGCAAGAGGAAGCATCCAGGACCTCAAAAAAACAACTTACACCTTCATTTCACTCAAAATAAAAGAGTTTAGACACTAAAAAATTCGCTAAGCGACAGAAAAAATGGCCGACGAACAAAACGAAAAAGAGGTTACAACCGCAAACACCATACGAGACACGTTAGCACACATTACGACCTCGCAAAAATCGTCCGCAACCCGCGAACATACATTTTTTTAAGACACAATAAATACACACAGCACATGCATAAAAAGCTTACCTACAGCAAGAGGAAGCACCCAGGACCTCAAAAAACCAACTTACACCTTCATTTAACTCAAAATAAAAGAGTTTAGACACAAAAAATTCTATAAGCGAGAGAAAAAATGGCCGCCGAACAAAACGAAAACGAGGCTACAGCACTCTAAACACGCAAAACACCACAAGAAACTCACAAAACACAACAAGACACTCGCAAAACACCCCAAAAGACCTATCGATATTCCGCTAAGATGCATACCACACATTATCCGCCATTTTACACCAATGCGGAAGTACACGACTATGCTAACGGTTTGGTCTCGCGCACGCACACTATTACACTGCACACATTCAGCATGCTTACACAGCAGCTCCACACCACTGCAGCAACATCAAAACACATTGCAGCTCTTCAACACAATGCTTCAAAATAGGTAAAGTATATTCATTTATTAATGTATTATATATTTCATTATTACACACCAAACAGCATTAGATATTCATTTATTAATGTATTAGACCTTTCATTATTATACACCAACCAGCATTAGCTACCTTACAATTTCATTGCCGTCATTTTTTAACGGGCAATTCGCTAGTAGAAAAATAAAAGTCATTTTTTAAATAAAGATTTCAAGTCAATCACTGCCTGAAGAATTATTAGCAAAAACTGAGCATTAACAGTTGATTTGTAAGGTATATTCCATTTTTTGCACTCTATTCTCTATCTCATGACATTTAAATGTAAGAAAATACACTTGTTCCACTGACTTTAATCAATTTCTAACCTTACTTAGGCCTTGTATTAAAAGTAAGTAAACAGTGAGCTAATGCTAAGAAAGTATACAAGACTATAAAGCGACATAAGTTCTTCCTAATGGTTCACTGTGGCACGAAAGGATATGATCATCCAGTTCAGAGATCCCAGTTAATGAGCTACAAAGTAAAATGACTAATATTTAGCTAAGGAAGGGTGTAAACATGTGTACATACCTTGAGAAGAACCTTTTACAATATGTATGGTTTAGCACACCCTGATTAAGCACAAGTGCTACTTTCTCCAGTCCACCAATAAATGCAACTTAGTCAAAATGAAAGGATGGTGGGTATGTGCTATAGCTAAACCTGCTTTGTTGGCTGTTGAACCTTTGGATAAACTAAGATATCTATCTTATCATGTATATCAAAGTACACCATAGCTGTGATCACCATCACAGTATTTACTAAAAAGAAAATTACTCTCTTAACTCAATTTTGCAGCTATTCATCTTAACCATCACAAAGATAAAGTGCCAATTCCCATAATTTCATTAATTGTATAGCTTTATATTTATAATTATAATACAAATTATTCATATTTGAATATTACTTTATTATGTTTACTAAAATATTTGGCCTCAGAAACTATTAATGGTCCATTACGATGTGTCGCATGTATACTGAATTTTGGTCATGAAATTAAATGTATTTGAATTATTTTAAATTTCTTTATTTATCACACACTATTTTTCTTGCAAAAAAACTGTCTACTTTTTAGTATGGATAATTCAGAGGGAAAGAGGCTGAACTATCTCTTTATGCTGATTATGATGCATTAATTGTACACTCGCCTGCATATTTTTTAGGCCTTATTGGGTATAATTACAACGTAATGATCACAAACAAAACAAATAATCTAAGGAGAGCAATGTCAGCTGCAGCAATTGTCTTGCTTGTCATGGAGGAAAATACTGTACTTTTGTCTTTGCAAAGCCCCACAATACAGTACTTTATATTCTATGCTTGTCACTGGGATTTATGCAAGTTCCATGGATACTGTATCTATTCCCAAGTATTTATTCAGTCAATTGTTTTCTATTGTCTTGTACTGACAAGGGCTACATGGCCATGTTTAGTAATTGAACATCAAATAGTGGGAAAGAATAGTGGTATTTTATTAATATTTTTTTAATAATGTTGCCTGAACATGTTTAAATGGACATGTTCAGAGGTAGCAGCTATTCACACTTTCAAAAAACATTCATATTTTTCAAAAGTAGTCTATTTGCATGCAATATTACTACTTATTGACTGACGATGGTAAGCCCCCCAGCCCAGTTAAGGTGTAGCAAAAATGCCTTCCATGTCCCTTTAAAGATAATCAGTGAAACAAAGGAATTTGAAGCATATACAACATATTGATAATAACTTCCTAGTCCCCCCTCATTGGTATTCCAATTTACAAAATGCAACATCAGTTCTCTGTAACAAAGTATTTACTGTCCTACCGGCTGGAGAGTTTATATGATATTGGATCTACTAAGAGAAAGTGTGGAGTATCCCCGGCACCACCTCACTATTTAAAAAGTGCCAGAAAAATAAGGGTGCAATTTGCACCGTTAACTTTTATTTTGTAAGAGGAGTAACCGTGTGTTTTTGGATGAGGTTGTAAATATCTGTTCTGTAGAAGTAGCAACCATCAATCAGTTATTTGGAAGAAGTAATAACCAACCTTACATTTGAAGAACTAAAACCCATCCCTACATTTGAAGATATAGCAACCATCACTACTTTGGAAGAAGTATTACCCATTTGCTAATCTGAAAAAGGTAGTAAATATCCCAAGCAAGGGCCTCATTCAATTGCGATTTGGCCATTTGTATAGGGCTCTATATAAGCACATAGCATTTTTTTTTTTACAGAAGTTTTTAGTTAGTGAAGACCTTGCTTTTGGATAAAAGTTCACTAACTAAAAAACTTCTGTAAGAAAATATGCTATGTGCTTATATAGAGCCCTATTCAATTGGCCAAATGGCAATTGAATGCGGCCCCAAGTAAGCAAGAGGTAATAGCCATTCACACTTTAAAAAAAAACAATAATCATTCATATTTTGGAATAAATAGCAACGATCCCTTCTTAGGATGAAGAAATAAATATGTTGTAACCATTACAACCTGTGAATGGAAAGTACATTCTTTAAAAAAGGTAGAATTCCTCAAAACTTAATTGGAGGCATATAAAATTAAATAAGTGTTCTAAAGGGAACAATATGAGAAAATATTCCTCCTATTTAATTATGTGGCAATGGGGCATGGCATTGGCAAAGGGTTTTGAACGCTTATCTCAAAATCCAGTGCACTCAAATGGAATTCAATCTAAAATGCATGTTTAGACAAGTGTGAAGAATGTTGTTATAAAAATACTCCAATAGTACAGTGTATGTGACAAACTCCATGTTGATAGTATCAGTTGAAAGTCTATACTATAAATTGCTCATCATACTTGTATTATATTACTATAAATCATCCAGCGACCTTATATTATATTACGTTACTATGCACTGGACTGAATGTCAGGACTATAACAAACAGGTATTATTTTTTGGGTTGCCATTCTACAGTTATGTGGCTTTCTTATTAGCTGTCAATATATATATATATATATATATATATATATATATATATATATATATATATATATATGCAAATAACCAGTGTGAATCCATTCACTTTGGACACAAAGGCAACTCTCCTTAGTATTCATAGTACCAATAGAAACAACAGTTGATTTTAGAACAACACCACATGAAGGAATTATAGAAATAAATAACGTCAGTCTGAAAGACAAGAGACAAGAAATGACCTGAAAATGGGACTGGGAATTAATTTAATCACACAGATATAACGACCTAGTGTGGAATGTGTAGGCTGGCAGCTGGCATACTTGAGAGTATATACATAAGACAGACTGGTGAAGGGCAATGTGATCATGGCATGTGCATGTAAACTACTATACACTACATAAATAAAATGATATGGCTTAGTTATTCTTTACCATGATATATGTTTGTGACAGACAGGCATACATTAAGTGAAGGACCACTTATTTATATCTTAAATAACTAAACTTGATAATGGAAACTATTTTTAATACTAAAAAAAACACAGCCTTTCAATATATAAGCTTTTATATGCAATTATTCTTTACTGTGGCGTTCCATTTCTTTGCCTCAGCCGCTTCTTTCAGCTGCTCTATTGGGAGGGTTTATCCTTGTAAAATAATGTGTTTTCCATTAGTCTTCTTGGGCCTCATTCAATTGTGATTTTGCCAATTAAATAGGGCACTCTATAAGCACAGAGCATATGTTTTTTACAGAAGTTTTAAGTTAGCGAAGACCTTGCTTTTGGATAGAAGTTCACTAACTAAAAACTTTTGTAAAAAAAATATGATATGTGCTTATATAGAGCCCTATTCAATTGGCCAAATCACAATTAAATGAGGCCCCTTGAGAGCAGTGGTACTTTTACTGGCCATGATTTTTAGCTTCCTTAGCTAAAGCTTCCCTTTAGCTTCAGTCTCCTCAGACTTCAGTAAGAAAATCAACAGAATCTAACATAAGATAGCTTGCCTATTATCAAGAGATGTCCGTTAAAAAAGTATCCGCTTGAATATAATACTACAGTGGTTCTTGAAGGGTTCTTGAAGGGTTTAATTTGTTTTCTATACAGTTAACTGACAAATTAATATGGATATTGGTAAAATATTATCATTAAAATGTGAAACAATATGGGTATTTGTGTGGCTGTCACAGACATATCTCCTTAATTTGAAGCAAATTAATTAAAATAATTAGTATAGGAAAAAATTGTTGGTTATTAACAAAAGGGTAAGAACTTGGTCAGTCCACCATGTTGGAAGGGAAGTAGAACCTCATAGTATTTTATCACACATTTAAGAGGTTGGTTTAAACATTACAAAAAGTTGCCATTTTTCTTAAATACGTGATCTATTTTATAAAAATATATTGTCATAGACTTACCTATGATACAAAACAATACATTTAACAATGTTTGGCTGAATAATAACAAACAGAAAATGTTTATAAGTGCTCCATTTAAATATATACAACATTATTGATCGGCTGATATGATAATTGGTAATGTTTTTTTAATCACTTCTTATAAATCTAGAAACTTTGGTTGTCTGTCATTGTAGGAGTCTTCCCCATTATACTTAACAAATTACGTATTATAAAATACTTGATTTAATCTCCTGACAATCAGCTTATCCATGAAGAAGATTCTTTCATAATTTAGTACCACAGCTTAAAAGAGAATTTATCAAAAAAAGAATAGATGCCAGATATATACCATGAAAATAAAGACTTTACATATATAATTTTTAGACTGACCTAGACTTCCCATTGGCTTATATTCAATAAGGTGATGGCTTTCTCATTAGTATGTTCACATCTCTGTAACTCCTATGTTATTTTATAAGCCCAGTTTCTTACGTCGATGTAACCTATTTTTATTTCTGTGAATAGTCTCCACAAAATAACACAGGAATTTGAATGGTTTGAACTAATTACTGATAAAGCTCTTATCGCTCAAAAATGTCACAATACAGTTTTGAGAAGACAGTTCATACATTAACCATAATAATGGTTATATGTACTAAAATATGAAGCTTAGCGAACCCTAAAAGTCTGATCTTAGTAAATCTAGATATGGAAGTGGAGAGGTCCTCCAAGAGACCTCCAAAGATCTCACGTTAATACAACACAGTGTATTAAGTTACTGTCAGCAAAATACTTATTTGTAGCAGTCTAAACAACATCGTTTTTAATCAGTTCAATCCACTGCACTATATAGCTCCACATATCTGTCATTAATTTCCATCCACAACTATGTATTCTGCTTTGCACATGCTGAGTTATGTGGGTGGGGAATGAACTGGATGGAATTGATGCGTTCCACATGCCACATTAAATTGATCACACAAACTGAATAGATTCTGTGACATCTATGTAAAATGTTACTATTAATATAATTTCTAATATATTTTATTTATATTGTCAATATATATTGCTGTTTTACAGAAAGGGATATAATGAATACATGGCGTAGAAGATACTCATACTTGCATATACTGATACTGAAGGAGTTGAGGACTTATCTTGAGTGTAGTAAGGCTGGTAGGTGGTCAGGGTTTTTGGCTGATGGTTTGATCAGGCTCTATGAAACATTGTCAAAGTAAATCATTGCACTAAGGAGACACGTAAGCCAGTAGAGTCAGTCTCATTAGAAAGTGTATGGATCATTATTTCACACCTACATAGGAAAGATCTGGGTATAGATGAATTTTATAGAGTGATGGAAGGTATGAAAACTGCTGGCTAGAGACAGAGGGGGAGGTGATTCCATAGAAAATGAGCAACATTGGAAAATGACCTATAGGTGGAGTGGGGGGAAGAGATAGCACAAAAGGAGATATAATTTATAAGCTAAATGAAGGGTGGAGGTGGTGGCAGTATTTGGAGAGGAGGGGTGCAGTGTTATTGGGGGCTTTGTAGGCTATAGCCTGGGTATTGAACCTGATTCTGGAGGATATGGGAAACTACAAAATTTAAATGCAGAGCAGAAAAGTAGATGTTGAAGTAATGAAAATGGAATGGAGTGGAGAAAGTCAAGAGCGGACAATGCCAGACAATTGTGTTGCAGCAGTCGATATGGGATATAAGTGACATAATTCATGTAATTAGTAGAGGGTACCTAATTTTATAGGCACAAGTATAAGTGTGCAGCAATATTATATATGATTTACCATACATAGAAGTCACATTTGTCGACAATCAAACCATTCTTTGGTTCAACATATCTTTGTTATGTCACTCACTTGCTCCAGGGGCTTCTAACCCTTATAATATAAAATATTAGTTTAATAATGGGCTCCATAATGTACTTCACTACTGTCTATTAATACTCTGGTAAATTGCAGTTGGAGAAATGTACATTTTTCCATTATTTAGAACATGATTGTGAAATGAGTGCACGCAGTTAAAGCTGCAGTGGATCACTGGAATAATCCTTTGTAATTCTGTTATAACCCAGCACCCTGATCAGCTCAAACAATGACACATTTCTTTCATTACTTTCTAAAGCTCTGTGTTATTTCAAAAATACAGATGCCTACATACACAATGCAACAGGATAATTTGCTAGGAAATATATATAATGTGCATATGCATGGAATAGCTAGAGACCATTATGCATAGGCTCAGGTCTATTCTAACACATATGAAAGAAAAGGGTTCTTCACAGTAAGGGTGGTTAATCTGTGGAATTTTCTACCAAAGGAGGTGGTGATAGTGGATTTGATAGATAACTTTAAAACGGCACTGGATATATTTTTAATTAAACAGGGCATTCTTGGATAATTAGAGAGAGAATATTGATCCAGGGAGGAGTCAGATCACCAGTATCTGGGGTCAGGAAGGAATTTTATATTTGTTTTCCCTTTTGAGACAATTGGCAAAGTTTCACTTGGGTTTTTTTCCTTTTGCCTTCCTCTGGATCAATTAACAATTAATCTGCATATTGCAGATCAGAGGAGATCTAAAAAGGTTGAACTTGATGGACTAAAAATATTTTCAACCTCAATTACTGTGTGTGGTAAAAAGCTAAGTATGCTGCTTTATGCCTATGGACTATTAACATGTATATGGAATGTAAAAATAGGCATATGTTCCCTATGACAATAAGTTACATTAACAATTTGTTTTACTACAACTGTGAGTGTGCAGAGCCGTTATTGACTTATGGAAACATTTTATTTTGTTTTCCAATGAATGTACATGTTTTTCATGAGTTTCTAGGGTGCCAAACATGGATGGTCCATCACTGACACCACCATATTGGGTGCTGCTGACAGCCCTGATTGTAGAGAGCCTTCAGGGTGTTGTATAATGTTGCCATCTATTCACGATTGACTAGGTTGTACAAGGACTGTGGCCAAAATGTGTCAGTCACATTAAACTCAACCGGCATTATTGGTAGTCTTCTCATCAATACTTGCTCCAGATGAGGATCCCTCACTGCAGATGCAGTGAATTTCTTTTATGACATCAATGACCGGAAGTAATAAGACAACAGGATGCCTACTCTCACTATATGTAATAAAAAGACACAAAGTGATCTCTTTGATTCCAATCCATTTACATTGATCAAATTATAAATAAATCCCCAATGTGAATTCCTTTGAGAATAAATCAGAATATGTAAAAACTACTGATAACTCAACAAAGTGCCTTTCAAAAACATATGACATGGAGTTATATAAAATGCATCTGTTTACAGCTCTTTCATCTCTAACTCATATAGCGTCTACTCACTGTGCAACTTCCATCTGTGTAACGTCACATGTAATTTTTAGTCCCTAGGCACAGCAGGCAGCGGAAACTGTGAAAGCCTAAATAAACTTTGGATAGTAGATATCGGGGACAGTATTACATGCTAAGACTTCCTGAATAGCCTAGACAAAAACAGAAAAAGTTTCTTGTTTCTGCCTCAAGGAGAGGAAATGCTGGTTTAGGTGGCCGGTATGCTCTTTGCTTGTGTGTCCTAGCCAGGAAAATAAAAGTGAGCTTTCCATTGTGGGGGCACGAAACCCACACATTTCACACATCATTCCTTCATGGCTCACCAGCTGCTCCAGCATTCCCCAGCTGCAAAGAAACACATTCCATATTGCAGGCTGCCAGCACTGCTGAGAGGAAGAGGAAACAGCCAACAGCATAGGACGCAAGGTCATCTTATGTCTTTCTTGAGAGGTTACTAAAAGAAACTCCAAAGAAAATTCAGCAAGGATGAAAAGACCATGAAGGACGAAACTGCATCTGCTACAGCTAAGGATTCTGAGTAGTGATGTATCTTTTTGTCGATAAAACAATGAAATGGTGCAAGGCTGATTTTCATATCATTACCTAAAATCCTAAATTATAGTAAAAACACTTATGCTACATAATTCTGTAAAAAAAAAAAAAGGGCTTTCTTGCATGAGTAGGATAAGCAGGTAAACTCAACATGGTGCCTCTTTTCTTAAGAGGGAAGACAGCGTGTTCGCCAGTCCTGGACACATTTTACAACACTGATTTGGATAATTCCCCCCAAAAAAATATTCAAATAAATATTTAGTAAATATATTATGCCCTATATGATAAATTAAAAATAAAATATTTTCAGCTTACCCTCATTGTAAAAGTACAACTCTCGTTGTAAAATAAAATATTAATAAAATTATATTAGATATTCTAGTTCTTAGTTTTCATTGGAAAATGATCCCAAATCAACTTTTCAGCAACAAATCCAAACCTCACTTTGGGACATTTATATAAAGGGAAGCCATGGTTAAAAGCTATATATCAATGTGAATAAACATTTAGCTGATGTATGGCTTTATCTTTGAGAAACACATGCAATCAGCAGCTATTTTTTGACAAAAATATGTTATCACCAATGATTTCACGGAGATATGTAATCTACAAAAAAGTATTGGTTTTAAGTTGATTTGAATATTGAATTTGGTTGATGCTAATTTCCCAATATCTACTTTAGAGATAAATAAATACTTAGATAGCCCTAAGTTCAAAGGATGAATTCTTAGGTCAGTGTTTTTGTCTCTCACTTTGACCTTTCTCAAGAGCCAAGGGTCTTGAGAAAGGTCTGAGTAATAGAATAATATTTACCTACGGTTATTAGAGGACACATCAAATATGCAACTTGTTGTGAATGGACAGTGTGATCATTTTGTAAGAGAAGGTGGAACAGCTTAAGATTTCTTGGAGCTGAAGTCAAATCACACCTTTGATGATTCAATATTTAATAATATAATTTAATTTTCCATTCTATTATTAAATATAACTGCAGATATTTTCATTTTGCTATTGTGTTCATTTTTTAGGGTGAAGGGGAATGAAACAACTGTAAATCAAAATGAGATGCAAAAAAGCAAATAAATGTGCTTTTTTTACCTGTAAAATGTTTGATATTCTCATTAAAGGATATTGCATTTAATTTTTTCGAAACGTACAGACATTTTATTTGGCTGCATAGCCTGCCACGCTAGGCAACCACCTATGTGATCAGAGAAAAGTAATCTAATAGAATGTGTTTCCAAAAATAATATATAACATTCTACACTGAAGGAAGATTATTGTGCGCTTTTTCCAATCATTTGTCGTTGGATATTTTTCAGTTTCACAGAATGAAGCTTTGTAAAACTACACAGAAAATGTGCATGATACTATATCAATTGAATTCCCAGAATTACTCATGTGAAATGAAACAAATGTATATATTTTACAGTGTGGTTATTATATGTTTGATGAGTACCAAGGGACTATTCTTAATACTGTGGTCCCACAATATTTTAACAATCTGAAAAAGTAATCTGAGGTCATGTTTAATTCATACCACATACATAGCTCTAGGGACGTAATGGAAAATACAAGAGCAAAAATGCTAATACCATTTATTTTTGGTATTTGAAAATTAAATATAGCCTGTTTTATTAGCCAAAATATATAGAGCCTCAATAAATATTACTAAAATACAATATCACATATTATAATTGTCAAACAGCGAGGCGAGCCGTTGAGGCATTGAAGCCTTCCGAGCTCGCAAGACTTAGACAATGAGCACTCAAGGCGCTCATTGCCCTGCGAGGTAGGCAATTGAAGCATTGAAGCACGCAGGACTTAAGCTGAAATGAGCTCCAAAGGCACTCTTGCGAGCCTCGCGAAGCGACGCGAGCAGTTGAGGCACGCATGACTTAGGCTGCAAGCAGTTGAGGAACGCGGGGCATAGATAAAAAAAAAAAATCTGAGAGAAAAAAATGACGGACGAAAAACATAAAAAAATCAGAAACTGGATGAAAACGATCCTGAGCAAAGCCAGGCACGCGGGACTTAGAAAATACACGACGGCAAAGACACTAACACCTACACGAAAAACGCCAGGCACGAGGGACAAATGGCAGTCAGTGCGCGTCACACAAACATTCAGCACACACACAGAGGAGACACACACAGGTAAGGGACAGGGGGAGATGCTGGAAATAGGCACAGGTCATTCCCAAGCACACAACTTGCAGGTTAACCAACCCTGCAATGAGCGGCCCATACAGGAGGCGGGAGGAAAGGGGTTCGCAATGAGCGCCGAAGGTGCTCAGAGAAGCAATAGCCTCACATTGTGTGGCAAACAGCATTGCCTGGCTTACAATGTTATTGCTGTCATTTTTCGATGGGCAATTCGCTAGTGTATATATAACTTTATAACAAAGAAATATTTGTTTTTTACTTCTTAGATCTGGAATGAAAGACTTAATCAATTATGTATGCATGCAAAAACATAATACCTTTGAAATCAATTACAAATAATAACTTTTACAAAGACTAATATATGATCACATGACTCCCACTGGCAATATATGAAGATTTCACAAAACCAGCAATGAGAGTCAATGCTATTTTGTATGCCCTTCACTATGCAGTTTGATGTCACTCTCATTATAAACTCTTAATTTTTTTGTGTGGTGTATGTGTCCCAAAACCCCACTTAATTACCTTTAATGCCCTTGAAGTACCCATAAAGAATAAAAATCAGAGGATATGTGAATGAAAATCAGGTTAGGTATGCTGAAGTGAAGACACATCAGCAAACTCATATACATCTTTGATATATATAGCCTCAATGGCTATTCATATATAGCCTCAATGGCTATTATTTTTATCTGAGGTAACACTTTGAAGAACTTTCCATATAACTGCAGATATTTAGATTCACAGAACCCATGAAGCTTAGTAAATTAAGGGGTTTGAGTCCAACTGGTACACATGTTTATAAAGCATTATTAATATGTTTATATTAAAGATAACCTTCAACTTCCCAATATTGCTTCCTCTTTTAAGACATTTTACCACAACTAAAGTGATTTGTTGCAATGCAAAAAGAACATCCTTTTTTTTTAAATATATAACCTTATTCATCATTTATTGACTTAAGAAGTTAGCAAACATGGTGGATTTAAACCAATCCAAGAGGACTGGACAATAGCAATAACCAAATTGTAGTATTGGAGATTTGTTTTTGTTTTTACAAGACATATTATATACATATGTATCTGTTTATTTTTATGTACTTTATTTTATTAAGAAGTTCTTATAAATTCTGTTTTTACTGGCTACATTCAAATAAATAGTACCTGCTTGTGTCAACCCTCTTCAGCTCACGAAGGCATACTCTGTAATACTGGCTGTTGTGTGCCTCATAAAAACCAAACAGAGACCATGTCTCTGCAGCACATTGCAGCATGTTGCTGAGACGTTGCCCCTGATAGGCTAGTATGAGACACTAAACAACCAGTAGTACTGTGTCTGTGTCTTCCGAGTGCTAACTCTTATTTGAATTTAGTAAGTAAAAACAGAGGACTTCTTATAAAATAAAGTACATGAAAGTATATAAATACATAGTTATATTATATGCCTAGTAAAATCCAGAAACCTTCCATGCCCCCTGGAAAACTAAAGGAATTTGTTTCCATAAATAAAATGTATATAAGTTTAACATACTAGTGTAAATGACATGAACAAACACTTGGATGGGTATTCAATAGTGTTTAAAATTTAAATTCAAAATCAGCAAAGATTATAACAGCTTCATTTCCCACTCATGACTCAAGTGGAGGAGTCTGGCAAAAGATGTAGCTTCATCTTGAATCAACTTAGTCTAAAAAGGAGTCTACACTAGTATTGGATGATAATACAAGAATAATTTCATTTTTTCAATGTGACTCATCATTTTGTGGTTTTGTTAACTCATTGGCTGCTCAATCAGGGTTCATGCCTCAGATTCTCAATGCTCTTTTGACCTTAGTTCATAAGCTTTTTTTTGCTTGAAAAACACTAACATTCTTAAGACAGTGATATCATTGAGGTCTACAAGACAGCAGATGTTTGGAGAGAGTTCTTGCAGAGACAATGAGGGTTGTACTTTTACCATGAGGGTAAGCTGAAAAATATGCATGTCAAAAATGTGAGGGTACGATGGAAATGTTTTGTACCTGGAACAGCTATGGACCAGCATGCTTAGATAATTCACACTTACAGTGAATAAAGAATACCTGGTGTTTTGTCTTGTTGCTTATTTCTCACTAGACGTCCATTCACTATAATCAAGACTAGAGTCCAGCTTTCATGTCTTTTGTTAATCACAACTTTTCAGTTTATTGTGATTTAAAAAGTTAACCTTTGTGATAAAACATACACTGAAAACATTATTCCCATGATCTTTAGGCTGGAGCTCCTGATATATTTGTAAGTAGCGAGTTTCCAGTCTTGTAGGGTGCTTTGGGATAAAGCACTTTCTGCTAAGATTCTAAGCTCAAAACAGGGCCCTCCAACTTGAATTTGTTAAACGTGTATTTCCCCTGTTCTTATCCCCTGTACAGCGCTACGGAATATGTTGGCGCGATACAAATAAAAGATAAATAATAATAATAATTTTTCAAACTGTGCCAGCAAGTGCAGCACATTTCACCAGCTGAGCTGCGCAGCATCTACATGGATGTAAGCTGCTAGTTTTAATTATTAAAATATATGAAGGCTGGAACACTGAATATATATATACTAGCGAATTGCCCGTCAAAAAATGACGGCAATGAAATAGTAAGGTAGCTAATGCTGTTTAGTGTGTAATAATGAAATATATAATACATTAATAAATGAATATACTTTACCTATTTTAAAGCATTGTGTGGAAGAGCTGTGAATGTGTTTTGATGTTGCTGCAGCATTAGTGGTGTGGATCTGCTGTGTAAGCGTGCTGAATGTGTGCAGTGTAACACTGTGCGTGCGCGAGACCAAACCGTTAGCGTAGTCGTGTACTTCCGCATTGGCGAGAAATGGCGAGTAATGTGTGTTATAACGTTTGTATCGGAATATCCGTAGGTGTTTTGTGGTGTTTCGCGAGTTTCTTGTGGTGTTTTGCGAGTTTAGAGTGCTGTAGCCTCGTTTTCGTTTTGTTCGGGCGGCCATTTTTTCTCTCGCTTCGTTTTTTTTTTAGTCTCTAAACTGTTTTATTTGAAGTAAAATCGAGGTGTAAGTTGTATTTTTGAGGTGCTGGGTGCTCCCTCTTGGTGTAGGTAAGTTTTTTATGTATGTGGTGTGTGTATGTATTGTGTTTTGACATTTTGTAATGTTCGCGAGTTGCGTCCGAGTGTTTGCGAGTCCGTAATGTGTGTGAACGTGTGTCGTATGTTGTTTGCGAGTGTCGTAATGTGTGTGTCGTACTGTTTGGGTTGCGACGTGAAGTTTGCGAGGGTCGCAGTTGCTGGCAAGGAGCGCCTTCGGCGCTCCTTGCAGCAACTGAGACCCTCGGGCAGTGCCCTCGCTTCGCGAGGGCCTCGGCTCGCTACGCGAGCCCGCAGCGTTAGCAACAACTCGTACGCTCACAACTATATATGTGATATATCAGGTAAAGAGCAGGTTTGTGTTAGGTTAAAGTAAAAATATCCACACTTCCTACATATTTATCAAAATTGTATTTAACAGATAGAGATTGAATATAGTTTCCTTCAAATGTATGATGAGAAGACAATGGACAGAGTGAGGAAGGAGATAGATGGAACCAAAAAGAGCAAATTTGTAATGAAATATTTTGATTAAAATGAGTCAAAGAACTGAAAAAAAAAAAAATTGCATATTTTAAGTCAGAACTATGTTTGAAGTCCCCATCCTCTCATAAGAAACACTCTCTAGAGTGGTCTACATGCAAGTGCATGTGGATGATTCATATATTAGCAGATTTTATTTGGATATAGAAATAATGAGTTTTATATAATGGTTAAAGTTCCAGATGTGATCATTTCCCTTATTACATAAACTTTGGCAAAGCTTTTAAAAAACATCTTCCACCATGGTCTGTGTGTGTGTATGGACTCATGGATCTCTAAGAAGTAAAAAATGCTGCTTTTAAAGATAATGAGGGCCTGCCGTTGGCAAACTCATATTTTGCCATTTAATGGAAGACTAAAGTGAAACATATATATATGAGTTTGATAAATGTTCAACTCTATAACATATTGTATGGTAATAATGCATTATTAACAATTAACTGTTTCCATTATGGGTGCGACCATTTTGCTATTAACAAATCTCGCTAATATCAAATTCTCCATTTTGTGAACACTGCAGACGCAGACTTCTCTCCGATGCATGTTACATAACTGTGTGATGTCATCAGTGAGATCGTCAGTCACTTGTTACATCACATGGTCATGTGTCGTTCAGGGGAATTTATTCTCTCGCCAATGTTACAGCTAAATCTGCAAGTGCGGCATTAGCAAAATGGAGGTCTTGCTTTTCTTTAAATTTCTCTTAATTATTATGGAAGAATGAATCAACTGCACAGACAGTTAGACACTGTCACACAATCATGCTGATTTTACATAGTCATATAAATGTTAATATTGAGCTGAATCTACGTCATGGTGGATTCCATCTTGGAATGCTATTCTACTGTACTGAGGCTTACTCTTCTATTGAGTTATTTTACAAGGTGGCCATGTAAAGTGTAGTCTTTCAAAATAACTGAATAGATCTAATCTGAATACATGGGTTCCTCTTGTTAAATTCAAAAGATAAAAACTGAAGACCATATTTATTTTAAACTTTTTTTTTAAATATTGTAATCATTATTAAGCATACTATAAATATTGGCCACTAGAAATATACTGTAATATACTTATCTCTTTACTTGTGTGTACTTTATTATATTAAGAAGGAATAAAATGCTCTGTTTTGTTCTGCATAACATCTTACAAATAGTTCCTAACTGGTTTCTCCACTCTGCAGCTCATGAAGACATGATGTGCAGTGTCTCATAGTAACTGATAAGTGGCAACATTATGCAACATGCTGCTTGAGAGAGGTCACTTCACAGCGAGTGTTTTCATGAGCTTCATGGAGTACAGAGGCCAGACCCAAAAAAGTTTTAAGCACTTATTAGTAGAATAAAATACATAAAAGTAAATAGAAAAATACATAGGTATATTATATTCCTAGTGACATCCAGAAAGTTTAATATGAATAATTAGCCCATACCATAGACTTGGTGGTGCTTTCCAAGAATATAAATACGGTTGTACATTAAGAATCAAAATGTATGGTGGCAGTATATATAGTATAAATAGCTGTCTTTTTCTCTTGCTCCTACATGTCCTGCTGCTTCTTGAGATGCTTTATGCAAATCTCCGTTCCATCTGCCTTCTCCCAGTCCATCAACACTTGCAGCTCTGTCCTCACACATTACCTGAAGTGCAGTTGTACTTGGTGCTTATCTCTGCTTGCATAGCAGGAATGCAAATCTGAGCCACAAGTGGCTGCAGACTCATTTAAATGTGGTTACAAGCATGAAGAGCAATCACAGACGGGTGTAAAGCTTCTATTCTTATACTGCCATTTCCCCAGTCTTGGGAGCCCAGCAGGATTGATCTCTGACATTACTGCAAACCCGAAGGAACCTGACATCTCAATGAACTTAACAAATAGCATCTGAATTATTAAATGATAAGGAAGCATTATCACCAGCTATAAACCAAGAGGGAGAGCAGAGGCATTGCATAGTGAAATGATAAAACCAGACACATAAGAATTTATATTAATGCATGTAAATAAATAATGTTATATTTTAGGATAAACATTGAAGTTCCTAAGTAAAAATGCATTATCACTAGGAGCATCACATACATATATGCAACATCTGAATGTACTTAGTAAATACTGGAATTATTTACAAGATTTGAAATACCGATGGGAAAATATTAGCACTCTAAAGCAACATGGACTTTCATGCCTGTCTAACAGAGTGTTTTAAATAGTATGGTTTTATTATTGCTTAAGTAAAACCTGATTAAATGTCCTTGAAACTAAGAGCAAATGCACAGAACATATTGTAGTATGTATGTCTCACAGACACACAAGGAAGACTCTGCTCACTAGATGACACGGGCAAGCCCCCAGAGAAGTTAAATATTTGAATCAGTTTACTGAACTGAGACCTTCATATGAAAAAAATTGCATTTACAAATACTCTCTTGCAGACTCAATAAAGACAAAATATGTCACTTTAAATGACAAAATCACATACATATATTTATATGAATGTTTTTAAATAAAATATGTTAGTCTGATTTTAGGACAAACAGAGAATCCATTATCACTTGAAAAATCACAAACATATATGCAGCATCAAGATGTACTAAGCAAGGACTAGAAAAGAGTCACAATACCAGTGAGAAAGTATTAGAACTGTACTGCACTGTGTTATAAATGATAGATGGATAGATGGATAGATGGATAGATAGATAGATAGATAGATAGATAGATAGATAGATAGATAGATAGATAGATAGATATTGTACTCTCCAGGATATTCAGGTTCAAATTAGAAATGCCAGTTGTCAGATAGAAAAAAAATCTACTTTCTAGAAGTATAATGTATCTCTATGGCCTCTGGAGCAATCAGGTTGCACTTGCTGTACAACATAGTGAATACAAGCTTAGAAAGGGCTTACCACAAGCAATCCCCCATTAAACACCAATTACTAGCAAGTACCATTACTGAGTACAGCCAGTACGTTACCGCTGCTGACATGATTGCTGCAGGGAAGGTGTTAATAGTATTAAATCTGAATGTGGTGGAATTAATGACCCTCTCTTCCTGTGATTAGCTTTTCACCCATTATTAAACATAAGTTTGAGGTCCCCTCATACTGTGCCTACATCTGGGCAATCATAGTGACCTCTTCCCCATTGGACTTTGGGAGGGTCCCATTAATCCCTAAATACTCTCTAAAAAAACATATCAATGGGTGCTAACTTTCCTTGCAATGTTCACCAGACAATATGTACCGAGGCATAAGGGAAGAAACCTTGGCAGGTATTTGCAATAACATTGAGCCCAATTCAATTAAGCTCTCGCTTGATCCGGTAGCCCGCAAGTGAGATTGCAAGTTAATTTGCTATTCAATTGGCGTATTTTTGCAGCCTACAAACGAGTTACGAGTTACGGCCTTGAAAAAATGGCGATGATTAAACCTGTAACTTACTGCCAAAAAACTTGGAATTAATAAAGATGTTGTTTTATTAATATCTACAAATCAGGTGCTTCATCAACTCACTGCCAAAACAGGAGATAATGAGACCACTTATAGATTTTGAGAAGAAATACAAATGTAAAGGGAATAATAAGTATGATATATAGATTAGGGAATAAACTAGATACAAATTCCTACCATAAAATAAAATGAAGATGGGAAAACGATCTGAGCTCTAATATACATAATAGAGAATAATACAATAATAGTTGTAGATATTGTACTTTATTAAAACAAGTCTTAAAGAGATAACAACAAAATGATATAAAAAATGTAACAATCAGTCAGATCGTTGCTTTAGAGGATGTGTGCAAAACGTGTCATCTTCACAACTATATTCAACTCGCAGAGCAAACAAGTAAGAGTAGGATTTGCCTACTGGGTACCATAATGAGATGAAAAGCTAAGCATGGTATGATCATATACAACTAAAGAAACATTAAACTCATACATTTGTTATCATGCATTTAAAAAGGAAGCTTAGTTACTCCCTGGAATCTGCACATGATCAGACTTTCCAATTCCAAATGGCTTTATACTAAAGACACAGGATTTTAACAAAGCCACGGACACATAGTGCTTAAATGGGTAACTCACATAAATAATTCCAATTTAAAAAAAATAAATAAATAAAAAAAATATATATATATATAGGAGCCAGGAGTCAAATATAAAGGATTATGGTCCTGTTATGCCTATGTTTGTGTAATAAAAAGTAAAGGATGATTATTCTAATCCAGGGCTTTATTGTTATTATTATTATTATTATTGTATTATTATATCATTTAAATTGTACTACAAGAAAAATAATAATTCTGATATTCACTGGCATACAAATCCAAAGCCATTATTTAGTGTATTGTGTCAAGGGAAGCAAACATACTTAAAACTTCTTGAATAATGGATATAATGATAAAAAATAAAGCGATAAAACCACTGTGATAAATATTGAAAAACAAATCATGGATAATGCGTGCACACATCAAATGTCTGTTGTGCCTAAAAATATCTTGGGGTAAGTGACAGTGGGTCTTGAATAACTTTTTTCAGTCTTAGTAAATGTAGGAAATCATGGAACTGGAGAGGTTCTCCAAGGAAACTCCATGTTCTGTAGTTTAGTACATGTTGACCATTTTTTATCTCCCCAATTTATTAAAGAAGTCTCATAAATTTTAGTTTATCTGAATATTGTACTTAAAGCACTACTGTACTTTGGAAAAAAAAATATATTTTTTCATGTACATATGATTCCAACAACATTAGCAGCTATGTAAGCAGTGAGCATAAAATAGATCTAATGCTTTCACCTGGAAAGTCAAGTGTAGAAAATCTTAAATTAAGGGGCATCTAACACAGCTAGAGTGCCTGTAGCGTGAGGTGAGGGTTATACTACTTTAGTGACCCCACCTTTTTAATTCTGTTGTCAAACTGAATAAAGGTATAATCTGAATCTACTGCAACAGAGGCAAATGTTTGTTGCCATTAACATAAAATTGAATTCAGTACAACCTGTTGCCCATTATCAAGTTTGGTGCTTCATATGAGTATTCTATAATGTGAAATTTCAATAGTCATTTAATTAAAACTTTAAAAAAAAATAGAGACAAACAATAAATAAAGAAAAGGAAGGAAGAATGAAAGAGTGGAATAATACAATAGTTAAAGAAAGTAAAATATTCTATATTGCACTATATTACAATGTTTTTTATGAAAATGGGACCTTACGCAGAGACCCATGAAATATGCATTTACAAATATATGGTAAGTAGAAAGTAATGTTGAGAGAGATTTTCCAATGTACTCTGACTTAAAGCAGAACTCCCATAATGCCTCTACAGAGGTGTTCCAATGAGCCAATCAGAAAAGTCTAGGTCTCAGGATCAAAACAAGATTTTAGAGGTTGGCCACTGGTAGAAAAACGCTTTGTGCACTCATGGTTTGTGGACTCTGTTTGTGACTAACAAAATAAGTATAAGAGTAGTTACAAAGTATGCTACAGTGAGTAGGAATATGACTAAAATACCCTTCACTGTATACACCGAATGGAAGAAAATGCCATTATATGTCCCAAGCAGCCCATGGGACTAGTTTTCCCACAGCGTAAACAGTGTTTCCACAGTTGCTAAGGATTCTGGTCTGTAACATGCAAATAAGGCTCAACATGTATCACCTTTGTGGTTGTAGCCCACTTAACATGGGCTCCACTTATGTGCAGAACGTAGCTGAACATTTAAACTACTTTTGCATTTCCTCCAAAATACCCTTCTCTCTCAAAGCAGTGAAGCAGGCAGATAGTATTTGCCATGTTCCAGGGCTGCCACCCTTGTGTGACGAACACCAAAGGATTACATTTCCATTTCCTTAGGTTGAAAGCAGCATTTCCACTTCACTTGCATTGCATTATTTACACTCCGTCGAAATGAATGCTTCCAACTTAACAGAGACTCAAATACTGGTTCATTAATCCCATCCATCATTTTACTTTAGATGTGCCCAAACTTGATTTTTATTATTGTGTTTTGCACAGCTAAACATACAGAGGTCAAGCTTGAGCCACAACGTGGAAACATTTTTACAGATGAAAACAAGGAATACAGTCTTAAAGGAGAGAAAATACTTTTCAAATGATTGGTGTTTCTTGGAATTAAATTTTAGTATATCAGGAAGGAAGTTGAAATCCCTACAAAGCACACTGAAAGTTGCCATCTTGCCAAACAGCAAAATAAAAATACATTTTTATATCAAGCTGTTTTATCCTTTTAGTGCACAAGTGAAAGAGAGAATAAAGTGAGTATAAACATCCTTTGAACTTTTTTTTTACATCTCAGAACTGGCTTAAGAGCTTGAATGAAGAGAACATTTCTATCTATACAATGGGAAAGTGGCATCTAAAACCTGAACTGCAATTGGACAAATCCTTCTGAGAAAGTAGTAGGCAGGATCAGGCCAGATAAGAAAATGGAACTCTGCATATTGAAGTGTAAATGTAATCGGGGCCCTTCACTTTCTGAAGTTTAATATTGTATTTATCCAGTTCTTATCCCCTGTACAGCGCTACGGAATATGTTGGCGCGATACAAATAAAAGTTAATAAAGTTAATAATAAAAGGTTGAGTTTATTTATTTACTTTTTGTTTTCCATTATCAAGGTTATTCAAAGGCAAAATATATAAAGACCATTGACCACAGTGGTCCAATACTGGGCCAATACTCCCTGATCTAGGCCAAATGGACATTTTATCAGCATCTTTTTATTTTGAATGAAAATATTATTTAGACCAAAAAATGTAAAAAGCAATCACTGTGACAAATATTGAAGGAATACATTTATAATCTAGGTAACACACCACACATTTTTCTAGTGCTTATCAATATAATGAGCCAGAGGACGTTAACATAGTTTAACAATTTGTATTTTAGTGTTAATTGATAATGGTCATGTTAATTAAACCCACATGGATTTCATGCCACCAGCTATGTTCTCTAATATAAGTTATTATTTTTTTGAGTGAGGAATTTTAGTAAGAAAATTAAATCGCATTTTATAAACCATAGTCTATTGCACAGTTGTTTATTTAACTATAGACTACATCGTACTGTTGTATCTTTAGAATGACCCTTAAAGAACCAATATTTTCCAATTAAATTCCCACGCTTCCTGGAAAAAACATGATTGGATTTCATTTAGTTGACTTTTGTACTCAAACTTGACTGAATGGATAGCGTTCAATCCTGACAACTGAAAATAAATGCACTCCAGGGCTTAGATTCGCAGTGCCAATTTTCAGCCCACGACATACAGAAACGTAGCCAAGGTTGTAAAACTCAAACATAGATCTGAACACAGAAACACTGACAGAGCTCGAAATCTGGCACGACAAGCCAATGCCACCAAAATGCATAGTTTTTAATTTGAAATGCTCACGAGTGCACTATGCTAATTAAAGGCCTGGGGTTAACATGGGCTGCTTGGAGCAGGCACATAAAAAGCCTCCCACTGGTAGGTAATGAGTGGAACGGCTGCAGAAAAGCCTCGGCATAATACAGCTTTAAACGTAATTAAGCAGTAATTGCTGTATAATGCTGTCAGTCTAGGTACAGCTGTACAAAGACGCTACAGACTATCTGCCCCTACAACTCTACATTTAATTATAGTGCAGACCCATATTTTCAGAACTAAGCAATACCTGTAAGAGATTTACATAATGAGATAGTATTGCTTTCACCTGCATTACTTTTTTCACTTCCAATTGTAGGAAAGTATTAAATGCTGTGCACTTACTATTGGTAAGTGCTTAAATAAAAGGGACACTGCAGTCGCATATTTTTCTTACGCTGCTGTAAACATCTAGTGATGATAAAGTGCAAAACTTTTTAATAAAACAAAATTAAATTATTACCTATTTCAGCAATTATATGCGTCCTGGCCATCTCCATTATTGTCTTCTAATACCTTCAGTATATGTTAGAATATATTTCTTGTCAATTAGGTGTGAACCTTTAAGGTAGAGATTTGCTCATTGTCACTCAGTGAATAGTGATTTGCACTTTTATAATATAGACAAATTGCAGTGCCTTATCTGCCCTTCAAGAAGAATGAAGCATTGGCAGGTTAGTTATATAATTCATAGGGGGTATATTTATAGTAAAACAATTGACTACATATAATTGCATAGAAGAGTAAATGGTCAATGAAAGGTCATTTTTATTTTTTTTAGCTTTCTAAAAATGATCTTGCCTATTATTAATTGTAATTTTTTTAAATAGGGCATTATAAATATAGGACTACAGTTTCCCATTAGTGTATTCGTTAGATAATCTATAGTGTAGTGTCTACCAACCCTAATTAGTGACTATCTTCACTTGACTATTAGTCTACTAACCTGATAGCTTGTTACTTGTCTTTACTTACTGCAATATATTGTCATTATAAAAAGATATTTACAGTACATATAGGTTGTGATAAACATATACAATGGTTTAATGTTTCCATTTGTGGACTGCATGTCAACTCTCTGTAATGCAAAGTGTATGTGGTACAACTAACACTACTGAGCATGTAATGTGCTTACTTAGCGGATTAAGTAGGCGCTCCTAACATTGCTGAATCCTTTCTAAAATCTCCTTTGACAAAAAGAATGGTCGTCTTCAGTTGGCGTATACCATTACACTTCATGGGTTTTATCACATCTCGGCAAGTACACGTCAAACAATGCAGGTGGTAAGTGTGTCAACTTATTGTTTTGTGACACAGGGGTCAGAAAATGACATTGCCTAATGTAGGAACATCATGCTATGAAATCTTGGATTAAGGGATTCTGGGACTTTTAGTTGCAGGTTTTTGGAGAAGAGATCACATGACTTCTACATTCAATAAGAAAACGTAGGAAACGCTGACGCTTGTCTTGTACACTTGACTTTCCAGGTGAAAGTATTAGATGACAATCTTACATGGTTAATGTGATGCAGCCTTAGGCAAGAAGTCCAATATTGACACAATACTTAACACCCCAGGTTCATAACGTTTAGCAGGAGCTGCAAATCAGTTTTATAAATGCTGTGTTTTATATATCCTTCAAGGAATTTTCACAGCACAGTCTTGTTAAGGGAAGTAGCATTTCATTAACCCAGTTTCCCTGATATACTTTCATCAAATCGCCATTGTGATTGCACTAAGTTTGTTACCATGATGGGAGAAAATGGGTCTGTAACTGTTATAAATAACAAAACACATAAAAATAATAAAGAGGGCGAGAGATGGGACACCCTAGAGCTCTTCCATATGGAGTGCCATTTTATCTAAGACCAACACTGGCTTCACTTGAATAAATTCATCGTAAAAAGCATTGTGCAGCCATTATTAGTGAAAATCCCTTGATCAAATGTTATGATTAAATAATTCCAGATTACAGTTTAGATTTCCTCAAAATAAAATATGTTTTTCAATTTATTTTTCAGACAATATTTAAAATTTTTTGTTTTCAGGCATAATTTGGCCTCTCAAACAATATTAATTCACGATGACTACACTTTAGAGTAAAACTTCTTTAAACCAATGAATTTAAAAGCCATGCACTTGGTACACTATCAAAGCTTACACTGTGGGATCTACAAGTTATCTCTTCAGTTTATTCCAAAGGAAACAAGTGTCACAGAGCCAAAAGATGGAATTTGTAGTGGATGTTCGCAAACAAAAGGCTTGTTGTATATCCAACTGGTACAGCTCTCTTCATCTACAGCTTCCTTATCCAGAGTGTGAAATCCACTACATGCTGTTTACATTAACAACTACATAACGTAATTGTGTAATATTTGCATTATGTTAGCCAAACTAGTTAGCTCAACTGGGAGTAATACTAACAATATACAACGTGTGCGGGAGGCTGAAGATTCAAACGTTTATTAGCATTTAAGAAATAACAGTATGTCATTCAAATATTTTAGTAAATAAGCATATCATTATATCATAAGTCCTATACTAAAACATTACAGTTACATACATACTACTCTGCTGAAAGGGAGATCTGTGGACACTCAATATGAGGATTTATTTTTAAACATAAGCTTATCTCATTGTATATTGCAGTTGTTTGTTTTTTAACATATATCAATACTATAATACTAAGTTATATTTCTATATTTATCTAAATCACCACATGTGTAACAGGGCCCAAAAACTGCGTCTTTTGTTTCCTTCCTTTGACAATATAACTATGTTTGTTTTTAATTTGATGTGATTACATTTATATTGTACATGTGTATATAGCTATAGTATTTGCGATCAACAACACTTCACATAGATACAGCATTGTGGGAAATGTAGTCATGTTCCATAGCAATGCAGCAAAACAAAAAGCCAATATTAAAGTATTTGCTCAAAATTTAGTAAAACATTTTTTTTTGTGGTATTTATATGTAATATACCTCAATATGTTAGACAGGCAGAGAAAAATATACTTTTTCTCCAGTCAGCTTTCCTTATATACATTGGCAGCATCAGTGTGATCATTTTCCCTCCTTTTTCAACATATATACTCTTTAAATACTATTTAATATCTAGCATTTGACTGACACTGCTGGAGGTTGGATATTGTCGTCAGATATTCTATTACATTATTTTTATTCCTTTAAGATGACCAGTGAGAAAGGTTGTTGGGAAAAGAATCTTCAAAATGGAGGCCTAATATAATTGTCTAAAATAAAGGGCTCCGCTAAACATTTGAACAGCCCTAAAACTTAAACATGCCCTGATGTCCACAATCAACAAAAGCAAATAAAAAAGCAGACACTCTGAAGTGATTTAAAAAATAAAATAGCATTAAAAACATAGCCATTTATAACTTGGTAAGCCATTTTGAGGAAACGTTTGTTTTAATTGTGTAAGCAGAAAATTTGGTATTTTATTTTTACTTTACTTCAGATTTCATGATTTTTTTCTATTATAGTAACATAAGTAAAATAAAATATTTGTGGTAACATAACATTCAATAATTTCCTGACAGGAAGTAGACAAGACAATGTTTTCTCTTCTATTTCTGGCTAAGTGATCTAATTGATGTTTGCATGTTTTCTCACATGTGAGAATTTTACTATGCAAACCTGTTTATGCCTGGTTGCAAAATGCTCATAAATGCCTCTGAAATATTTGCCTGAGGAAAACTGCCACTAATTTTGAGAGGTAAATAAATGAGGATGATGTAGGACAAGATTTTAATTTGGCCATGTCTTGGCAACTTGATTGTTAAAAGTTTTCTTCCTCATACTCTCCTTAAAGATTGTTTTTAACTAAACTAGCATATTTGCCATCTAGTGAAGAAAAGGTTTTAAACATTTAGTTGCTTTCATGTTTTGTCACCAATGTCCATGTGTTCCCTCACTTTATGTAAGCAGCATGTGATGCAGACAAATTGAGGATGACTTTGAAAATCATTCACGCACACTCAGACAGAGACCAATGCAGAAACAATGTGCACCCGTGCAAGAGAGCATGGCCTAACCCATTCTCCTAACATGTCTCTCATTACATTCTTATTGGTTCACAATGATCATATTATGCTCTACCCCCTTCCAGTGTTTGCCTATTTAACCCAGAACACAGATATAAGGTCAAGTACATGCTAGCATTTCTTTGCTCCAAAGTCATTTTATAAATGTAATTCCAATGGCATTCATATTTCTAAAGATCTGTTCAATTCAGAGATGAGAGATTTCAAACAAGGAGTTACAGGAGAAAGAGAGATGCAAGAAGCATGCCTATTCTGTAGTATATAGAGAGGCCAGGTTTGAGTCGCCTCTGCAGTATATGTAGGCTTGTAAAACCAAGTGCACATATTTAAGAATCAAATTCACTAAGATTCTTTGAGATTGCAAAATGGCTGTTTTGTAGTCATTTTTCTGTTGCAAATCTTTTGCAGGCTCAAAGAAAAATTATAAATCTTTCTGAATCTCTAAAAGACAGAGTTATGGTAGCTCAAGGTTGCAGCCATTGATTGAGTAGTGAAAAACACAGCAAATAGATCACATGAAATGGTTGGGAGGAATATTGCATAGGTTAGAACAATATTTCAATAGAAAACAGTTCCCATACTCGAGCCCTGAACATCTGTCCAAACAGATATTTCTAAAACCAAAGACTCCAGCTTATGCCGATACCGACTGAAACAATAGACAATACAGAAGAATTGACTCCAAACCTGAGCCTAATAAGCCCTGTCTCACTGTTGCATCTTTACCTTGATCATTTTAGTACATACACAATGATTTGGTATGATGATTGACTGCATCTGTCATAATTATTTTTACAAGGGAGTCTAAGAACGAGTTGTGCTTGGTATAAAAAACCTGCTTGTCTCTACTCATGGTAAAACCATGCTTTACAGTTTGTGTCTGATTAGGGACTTTGCTATGAGCCGACTGTATAAAAACAATTAATCTGTGAAAAGGCCAATGAAACATGTCTTTGATGTGACCTTCAACACGTCTCCTTTCTCTTTTCCAAAGAAAGAAAGAAGCATATTGGACGTGTGTTAACAAGGCAGAAAATCTGTACATAAATGGCTATTATTTGAAAAAGTACACTTAGAGAAGGTTAAAGATATTAAATGTCTTGAACTTGCCTGTTTTCCACTGAATTCCTCCTAAGGCATATGTTATAAAGTAACAGTTGATATAACTTGAGCGGAACAGGAAGAAAAGAAAGAAACAAACTAACAACTGATTACAATTTAAAAGCAATGGTTGCCTCTATTAAAGCAAGATTGAAAATCACCAGACTGCATTTATTTATTTTAAACTCTAAAAAACTTGTTCCTCGTTACTTAACTCTGAAAATTCAGAGGTTCTTTATATAAAAAAAAATAAAAAAATAATCATAATAATAAAAATACAGATACACACCACCAATATTCTGTTACACTTGGGTCCAGAGCCGTGCTGGATTAGCTGTTTTGCCAGAACAGCAAAGCTTGGGTAATAATAATTCACAAATAATTCTGACCCTTTAATTATACCCCTCATGTGTCTGTAAAGACCATTGACTCTATAAATATAAATAAAGCACATAATAAATGTAAATTAAATAGTGAATGAAATGATTAATGAAAAAATATTAGTGTAGATGAACCTAACCTGAAGTCGTAGGAATTTCAAGTGCACTCTTTTTTGTTTTGTCGGATTAACGGAGATGCAGATCTCCACATACTGGAAAATTGGCAGTGTGTCTGTATAGATAGTTATTTTTTTCCTCATGTATCTTAAGTTTGAATATAGCAAAAACAATTTGTTGGAAACATTCATTAAGCTTAGCAATGAAGCAAAGCGGCACCACCCGTCTATGCGTGCATGACAGTTAACGCGCCGAAAACAGTGCGCCGACAATTTGATCTCTGCTGGCAAATGTGAGTTGTTAAAAGTGTGCAAGGTTTGAACTATCAAGGTTTCCTAATGCCCGCAACCCCCCTAACCTAACATTAAGTCCTAACCCTAAGACCCCTAACCCTTCGACCTATAAGCTAATCCTACCCTTAGACCCCCTAAGCCTAACCTTAAACCCCCTAACACCCCAAGGCTAACCCTAAAACCCCCTAAGTCTACAACCCTTAAGCCTAACACCCCTACAACACTCACCTTAGCTCGGCACAAAAGTATCGGTGCGGCAGTATGTCGGCGCTCACTTGTCTTGAGCGCAGTTGTCAGTGCGCGCATGTGTCAGCGCATTGTGTGACATTGCGCAATTGTTCTGCGCGCTGAGGACGGGACACCATGCAAAGCAATTTGTTGAGGTTGTTGATGTTGTTTTCCTTTACGACAAGGTGTAAATGAATGATCACCAATATGTATTTGGGTAGAACAATGTAGTTCTTTACAAATTTCTGTTTACAGACAAAATATTCAGACTGTGCATCCTGCAAGTTTGTAATGCCTAATATGAGAAGTTTGCCTCCCAAGGTGTTTTTATTACACAGACTACTTCATCAAAATTACTTGTGGACAGACTCCAAGATAACAGCACCTTTTATAAACAGCTCAGGTTAAAATTGTAATTGTGAATTTTTTTATAATTCTCACCATATCGTAAGGCAGATAAATATTTTAGAAGGGGGTCTCATGAAGTGTCTTTTTAAGATATATAACACAGAAGCTGGATGGTTACATTATTTTATGATTAGGTAATTTCTGTTTGAATGTCTGTCAGTTTCAGCTTAATTAACTGGGGTACATGGGGTTGCCACAAAATTACAAAATGGATGTTTCTATCTCGCTACTGATGGAGGTAAAGTAACAATCACTTACCTCCATGTCATGTCAAAGATGTAATCAATCACCTAATTTATAAGAAGGTCATGTTAATTTAAAAGGGACACTAAAGTTTCACATATACCATGTTCATTGGCAGAACAAAAATTAATAGATGAGCAAAATCGTTTAACAATGTAAAAAAATAAACATTTTTTCAAAATTAATACCTATTAAATAAAGTGCTGGAGGCCTCTAATTTGTCTGGAAACTCTCCATAAGTGTCCTTTATCTGTCTTGTGAAATGAAAAAGAGGTTTGGAATATGAAGCTAAATCAATTAGCATGATAACAACAACAGCATAGTCCCAGGGTAAATCAGTCTGCGGTGTAATTTGTAGAATAGCACAACTAACTGTTTTTTGCTTCTCTCCCCAAATAAACATACCAACAGCAAGGAATGTATGTTATAGATATTAATGGAGCGGCACATCACAATAAAATTAAGGCATGTTTTACTTTATAAAAATACTATGCCCAATAGCTATTCATATTCTTCAAACTGTAAATATGGGATTTCATGGATATAGAAAGTTTGGGAGAGATAAACAATGAAAAATAAACTTGAGGGTCAGATTTGGCCCATGGCCAACTTACTTTACTGTATTATAGTTATTAAAATAAGTATGTAAGTAGGTGTTTAAATGTACAATCCAAAGGATTATTGGCTCTGCTTTCCTACTTGCACCCCACGATATGTGTGTACAGATATCTTTCCCAATCTGCTCCTATAGAAAGCACAACCTCATTGTGTAATTGAGTGTGGTCTACTGGATATGTTGGTGGTACCATTCCATCATTTCAGTGCATTTCTACCTTACAGATAAGAGTATCACATTTTGTTTCTACATACCTACAAAACTGCTATGCACTTTGGACCCATAGCAGGTCCAAAGCAGCTATCCTTTATGAGGTTGCAGTTATCACGAGATGCACCACATGCAGACTAGCAAGAATCACCCAAAGTCGCCCTGTGTTATGTATTTCTTGTAGGAGTCTCTGTTTATTTATCACTTAGGTTGTTTACCTCACATGAAATGAAAAAACTTAACACATTATATTTTATTATTTTAATAAATCCAGGAAAATATTGTATCTCATTTTATTTCCATCCTCCTGAGAAATATTAACTGAGAAAGGAACTAAACTTTCTGTCAGGAAATCCTTCACTTAAGGACACTGGGCAAACATAACAGAAAAAAAAAGCATATTTTGCCGTATTCATGATGTCAACATAACGCAGTTCGGTGAGGGCAAAGTTTGGAGAGTTTGTAACACAGCAGGGTCTGACAGGCAACGCTACTAATGTCTACAAAACTGTTTACAGGAATGCTAAACTATTAGCACTCAGTTAAATAGGAAGGTGTTGAGTGGGATTCCCTGCAGAGAGTTACAAATGTCACCAATTATACTCACTACAGTGTTTGATTGATCCAAATCAGAGCAACTGACCGAAAAAGTGTCCCTGTGGCCTGTGCACAGAGACAATTGTTATAGATTGATTGAAAATGGAAAAGGTTTTACTTGATAATAGGATTTTAGCTGACACGTGAAAACTATATTTAGTACATAGTATTGAAGAACTGTAACATAAAGCTGGGTTTAGGGACTTTGACAATGACCTTCAGTTTTGCACATTAAAGTAAGCCATAAAAAGCTTACTTAAAAAAAATGTTCAATACAGTGTAATACAGTGTCTTTTCTGTGTACGTTATAGATGTGCATTGTAAAATATACATAATAGTATTTTCCAATTGGTTCTGACATATATAAAGTCGTTATCATAATCGATTTCAAGCTAAGCAAGCTTCGTCATCATTTTTTATATTTCTGACTGTTTTTTTCACAGAGCAGTTATATATATATATCAGTTTTCTGAGGTAGCAATGGCTGTTTTATCGAATTAATAGAAAACAGCAATTGCAGTCCCCTTATAGCCCCCTAGAACCTTAGTTAACCAAGGCCATTGTATAACAAACTGATGCCATGTATTGTTCTGTCAATTAAATAGGTACCTATTTTAAGAATTGCTAAGTTTAATAACAACACACTTCTAGTAGAGACACTGAAAAGAAAAACAACCATATTAAACAATTACAAATGAACAGCCCTTCCATTAAAACAAGACATCCTCAGGGATATTTTATCCCAAAATTGACTGGTTTAAAAAAATACAAAAAATGGTTATCATGTTCTTGATATTTAATGGAGTCAATTCAAGTTGTACTGCAGACCCGCAGTGTCGAACAAACAGGCCGAAAATGTTTAATACCATGACCTAAGCAAGGCCCAGTTGGTATGTGCATATAAGAATTTATACCCCATCACCCACTGAATATAAAATTAGACACAGACCATTTCTTGGGAGATAACTGGCCACAGCGTTTATTGGTAAACACAACATGACGTAATAACCATAACGATAAATAAATAAACATAACCCTGAGGGGAGGAGCCTGGACAGAGACAGTACACCCTACGCCCTGAAGCCTCATCCAGGGCCTACTGTGTTGGAACATCCGTACCACCGTAGGGTAGGATCTCCCCCATTTTTCCACTGTCCCGGCGACTACCCTCACCACCCGCCGCTGTGACAATATAAACAAACTTTTGATACCATATAATATATACTACAATGACACATCCACAACAACGAGTACTTCAAACAATAAACAAATGAAGCCACAGCTTTTTTTTTTTTTTAACACTAACACATATACATCACGTTAACAACAATTCTTTAAGGGTGGCTGGGTGCTCATCTGCTCCCATGGCTAGCTGGGGGCAAACTGGTGGAAATTGGCGCCAAACACCTACCAGGGCTCCACCGCCCCCAGCTAGCCACCTCCTGCCCCTACCCGGGCCTGCCAGGTGGTCCCTACCTCCAACCCCAGGCAAGCCTGAGGTGGCCTACGGGCCCTTCATTATGCTTTCACAGTAATTTTCCTAGAATGGTCTTCATAACAAAATCTTTACTAGTTGGTAGATATTGTTTGTTAATACATGTTAAATAACATGTAATATAAATAAAATAAAAATAATGCAAGATTTTAGTAATATGTGTGTTGTAATACTTACAAAATTAAAATGGAGGGCTTTGAGACAAGTAATGCTGCGATCGTACAACACTGCTTTCAAGGGGATAGGGCCCATCAAATGCACTGAGAATGAGGTAATGATACACATGACCTTTCTTTTACAATTTCTTAAAATAATGTTGAATTCAGTAAATGTTGCAATTTCTATGGACACTGAGTTTTCATAAAGCACCCTTTTAGTGCCTCAAAATGGCTCCCAGTAGAACTTGCTTGCCGTCTCTCACATCACTGGCTGAATCCTGTGTGAAGCCAGCGATGTGAGAGATTATATATTCCACCAATAAAATGACAGAATAACAGACACATTCAAAAAAAGATGTTACAGTTTGCAGAGTTTCCTGCAGATCCTTCCAGAAGCACAAAGTTTTAAATTCAATTAAACAGAACAAAGATATTCCCCTCATAAAACAAAAACAATTACAGCTCATTTCATACAAATGTATTTTTTCAGAGGGAAGCTTTTTGTAAAGAACATTTGATCCCTGCCAAATTCAAGTCTGCTCTTGCCCCCTGAAATTTCCTTATGCTTGGGAATGTTCAGCTAACAAATCTTCCAGTTTCTCTCAGTCTTGCTCCTTTTCTTTCATTGCTCATTCTCCATCGTTTTCTGGCACAAGACACACCTGCCCTCAATTATTTCAGCAGGCGTCTAGGTCTGTGTACCCAAGTTGCCATGGAATACAGAAAAACTTTCAATCTTTCTGCAAGCAACAGAATCTCATGAGGGAAGCCAATTCTGTATTTTTCTTAGTTTTTCTCAGTGTGGCTTTTTTCTTTTCTCCATTCTAACCACTAAAGAACAGAAAACAATAATACAATCCGAGTGGAAAATCTAAAGTTCAAGATCATTCATTTGAACAGAGAGATGTTAGATGAATTCAACCCCCTAGATCCACTAAGCATTGCAGGGGTTACAATGTGCTTTGCTGAATGCACCACAGTAGTGCTTGTATGGTAGGATTTTAATGCATCTTGTAAAACTCATATATGGTTTTAAGTGTTTCAGGCATTACCAGAGCTAATTGTTCCTATCCTCTATTGAATGTTCAGAGAGTGAAATGATCTGCCCAGTAGTCTTTATCTGATGTCTTATCTGCAATGGCCACTGCTGCCAAACCTAGAAAAGTCCAACAATAATTCAGAGTGCATCCTCTTTCACTACTTAAAACTTCATAGGGGATAAAGCATAAGGATTCTCTGTCTCTTACCGTATTTATCTAGGGTTATTAATTATCTTTCATGGGTGGGGGAAAACGATAAAGATTTGTCTAGTGTGACGTATTATAATAAAATACAGTTGTAACTGTTAAAGTCTTATTTTATTTTAATCTACGCCAATTGGACATCTACATTTTCTCGCCATGGGAGAGCTAAGAAATTGCCCTACATAAAAAGTTAAAAAAGAACGAGGTTCTTCAGAATTATGTTTAAAATATTAAACTTCAAAGCTGAGTTACCTAACACATTCTCCCCATCCTCTATTAGATGTGCAGAGAGTGAAAGGATCTGCCCAGGAGTCTTTTTCTGTTGTCTTATCTGCAATGGCCACTGCCACTGTCTGACCAGAACAGTCAGACAATAATTTAGAGTAGATCCTCATTCCCCCCCCTGGACACTTCATTGGGTATGGAGAGAATCAGCTCTGCTGTTCCCTGAAACACTAAAAATCAAATGTAAGATATAAAAGCTACATTGATTTTGAAGGCATCGATGGGGAAGATGACATAGCAACAGTTTCCTGGTCTGCACCTGTGTTCAAGAGAGTTGCATGAAATGACCATTCCGTATAATTGTTTTCTGCAGCGTAATTATGGTACTGATTATGTCTTCTCTAATACTAGACAGTAGTGTACTCTGCCTAGACCCACACTGCCCAGGCCTAGGGCAATACATATTAAGGGAACAGCAGGCTGCTGGCACTGGGGAGCTACAGTTCATTGAGGGAACCATGAATGCCAACATGTACTGTGACATACTGAAGCAGAGCATGATCCCCTCCCTTCTAAGACTGGGCCGCAGGGCAGTATTCCAACATGATAATGACCCCAAACACACCGCCAAGACGACCACTGCCTTGCTAAAGAAGCTGAAGGTAAAGGTGATGGCCAAGCTTGTCACCAGACCTAAACCCTATTGAGTATCTGTGGGGCATCCTCAAACGGAAGATAAGGGAGTGCAAGATCTCCAACATCCACCAGCTCTATGATGTCATCATGGAGGAGTGGAAGAGGACTCCGGTGGACACCTGTGAAGCTCTGGTGAACTCCATTCCCACAAGGGTTAAGGCAGTGCTGGAAAATAATGGTGGCCACACAAAATATTAACACTTTGGGCCCAATTTGGGCACTTCCACTTAGGGGTGTACTCACTTTTATTGCCAACGGTTTAGACATTAATGGCTGTGTGTTGAGTTGTTTTGAGGGGACAGCACATTTACATTGTTATACAAGCTGTACACTTACTACATTGCAGCAGAGTGTCATTTCTTCAGTTTTGTCACATGAAAAGATATAAAATATTCCCAAAAATCTGAGGGGTGTACTTACTTTTGTGAGATACTGTGATATATGTATATATATACATATAGATGTGTGTGTTTGTGTTTGAATCTTAGCATGGGGATATCATAAAGGGAAAATGTGAGTAACTGGGGCATGGGGGAAGCTGAATGGGCCTGGGGTACCACAAGACTTAACATCATAGATATATTTTGGCTTTTTTCCTGCCCCCCCCCCCCCCCCCCCCCCCCCCCCCCCCCCCCCCCCAAAAAAAAAAAAATCAGAAGGAAGTCTAGTCATAGTGATTAAGCCAACTGTACTCTAAAATCCTGGCATGATAATTGATCCTTAAGACACAAACTTAGGATCAACTGCTCTATCTGCTTCTGAGTTTATCTGTAAAATAAATTATTTTAATTATCATGGTTACATTTCCCTTTATTCTTAGTCACTGTGTGTGTATGTGACAGATTCTGAAAGTCAGTGTGAGGATAAGAAGGTAAACATGAGTCATATTTACGTGGGGGTGACAATTGGGTGCTACTTCTTGTTTTCCTATACATTTCCTGTATGATATAAGAGTTGAAACCTTTAGGGAGCTTAGCAAGGTGAGTCAGATAGTACGGTGTACACGGGGTACCTGTCAACCATGATGCATCATTGGTAAGTAGGTCCACTAAGGAAAAGGATATTGCAAAATCACATTTACAGTACAGGTAGCAACAACCCTTTATGCTGCAGGAAGTTGTGAAACAAAATCCCCATAATTGCACAGGTAAGACTGAAGGTAACTGAGTTCAGCAGCAAAACCTAATGTTACTAAAATGACAACATGTATTTAATCTGTTAACTCCCGTAAACGTTTAATTTTTTATGTAATTGAAAATACAAAATGTCAGTTTACTGAGATTATTTTGTATATTATTTTATTTATTCCTGTTAAAAAGATGCAACTATCTCTGATTTGATAGACAGGAGGAAGGGCACAGTATTTTCACTATTATTGACCAAAGAAAGTTGTTTATATGTACACTAACCCCAAATCTAAGAAAGTACGTCAAGAGAAGTAGGCTCAGTGATTTATATATGTATACATTTCTCCTATTACAATGTCATTAAAATAAAGGCTTAAGTGTATTATAAAAATTCATTTTTAACTTTACTTTTTAACTTATTTTGATCTATATCTATGCAAATTGTCATGTTAATATACACTGTCACTTCAATTTAAATAAATTAGTAATGTTTTACTTTAGGATATTGCAGCAAAGTCTAGCTGTTCCTTGTCTCACCCTATAGCTGTTACATTATTGTAGATCTTTCCCTTTCTTCTTAGTCTCTTCATGCCATAAACTTTGCGGTTAACAGTCCTTACTTGACTGCAAGACCTCCATATTGCTAAGGCGGCAGATGCAGATTTATCTGCAACACAGATCCACATGCGCAGTCTTGTGTATTTCTTATGTTATATGTCACCAGTGGATTTGCAATAACTGGTGATAACACAGGATAATGCGTATGTGGACCAGTGTTGCCGATAAAGCTCAATATGGAGGTCTGTTAACAGCAAAATGGCTGCACCAATAGCATAAATACAAATCATCCGTAAGTAGTGTTGTCCCTTTATTTTAGGAACAAAATAGTACAAAATAGTAAAGAAAATAAGCTACAAATTGGAATATTGATTAAAATAGGTTTTTTTTTTCTGACTTGTGTTTCTTTGAATATATATCACAGGGCTACAACCCTGTAAAAAAAAAAATTTTCATAGGCATCCCCAGTAAAGGGGAAGAATAGTCCTATTAAAAAGTACCATAGCAAGACTTTCGAGCCCAAGACTAATGCACGCCGCCATCTGCGCACCAACACATGCATGCAGAAACAACAGCGCGCCTGACAGAAGCGTGCCGCTTGGACTATAGGTAACGAGGGCTTTGGGTTAGGGAGTCTAAGGGTTAGGGTTAGGCTAGGGGGTTAAAGTGTTAGGGTCAGGCATGGGTTATAAGGGTTAGGGATAGAAGGGTTCGTGTCGTTAGGGGATACAACTTTGGTGGAACATGTTAATCACTTTTTCTGTTTTCACTTTGCAGAAAATGCATTAAGAAGGCAATTTGATCAGTCAATAATATTCACAGTGAAATCCGCGTCTTTCTAGGCAGATAGGGGTCTGCTTTTGCTATGTCTATTTGTCACACTCAGACTCAAACTCCAGCAATTAAAGTTAAAACTGTGTCCAGGGACAAAATGGAAACGTACAACCTTATTAAATTGCAATTCGGCCAATTGAAAGGGCTCTATATAAGCAGAAAGCATATTTTTATTACAGAAGTGTTTAGTTAGTGAAGACCTTGCTTTTGGATAGAAGTTCACTAACTTAAAACTTCTGTAAAATAAATATGCTCTGTGCTTATATAGAGCCCTCCCTATTCAATTGGTTGAATCGCAATTTAATAAGGCTATTAACCTCTAGTGCATAACAGAAGCGGTATAAGAGAATGGGGGGGAAAGGAAATCTCATAAAAACACAAGAATTGGGACATAGAACACTTTTTTACATCCATTTTTTTTTTTTACATTCTAAAAATATGTTTCTTACCCATAAATTTAAAAAGATGTGGAAAACATGGGGAAAAAAGCTTATGTAAATATAAAAGCAATTAAAAGTGGGCCAAGAGCAGTTGTATCTAGGAAATGTTTTCTAGATGCCTGTTAAAATACTTTAACCCACAGCACACAAATGTATGCCATGTAAAGGCAATATTTTTTTGTTGTTATTAAAATAAATTATGATACATTTTGAAAATTAACATTTTAATTACACACAAAAATATGCAGTAGAAAGCGTTCGCATCCCTCCATTAGCCCAACCTGTTAAATGAATCAAAATTGAGAGGGAACCTAGGGCAAGTAATCAGTGACATAGCAAATGTACCAGTTATTACAAAATTTAAAAGTACACAAAAATAAAAATAATTATGGCAATATTCAAGAGACTGTCATTTAAAATAGTAGTGGTAAAGGTTATGTTGCCTCTGGTGAAATAGGACCCTTTACTAACACTCATTAAAAGGGACATGGAAGGGTTCTGGATTTCACTAGGGATATAATATGCCTATGTATCCCATTACTTTTGTGCAATCTATTTTATTAAGAAGTGCTTAAAAGTTCTGCTTATATTTCTGCATACAATCTTATTAATTGGTCCTGGTTATTTTTTACCCTTCTATGATTTTAGGCAGAAAAAAAACATAGCTTTTAAGTAATTCTTAGTAAAACAAAGTACATAAAAATAAATAAATACCTAGGTATAGTATATACCTAGTAAAATCCCAAAACATTCCATGTCCCAATGGAAAACCAACAAAACAAAAACCTAGAGTGGCGCCCACCCTCTCACCGAATTAATAAATATAACTGAAAGTGGTTGTTATTTAAAAAAACTGAGTGTACGTTTTAGATAATTGAGGTTGATAGTTGGGTATTGTAAGCATAAGGGTCCTCTGTCTCATATCCTCTTTATCTAGGGACATTAATTATCTTTCATTGGGGTGATAAAGAAAAACATTTGCCTAGTTGGACTAATTATAATAGCCACATAGACTTTTAACTGTTAAAGTCTTATTTTATTTTATTTCAACCTACACCAATTGGACATCCTATTCTTATTTTCCCCCGATGTGAGAGCTATTTAATGGCCCTAGATAAAAAGCTAGAAAGAAGGAGGTTCTTTATAATTATGCTTAAAATACCTAAGCTCAGTTACCTAACACTTTCATTTAGATTCAGTTAACTAGTTATGCATTCAAAAGTGGTAATAATTAAAATCCGTCTGGATTTACAATATATTCTCAGGCCTTTTTCTTACTTTTTATCATTGCACATGTCAGGGCACTTTAACCCACCTGGCGGTATGATTATTTCAGTATTTAGAATGTTAAAGCGGTACATTCTATAATACTGACATAAACATACCGCCCTTAGACGCCATTACCCCTTCCCCCTTACCTCCTCCCTTTCCCCTTATCCTCCTTCTGCTCCTCCATTTCCCCCCTTATCCGCCCCACCTCCATTTCCCCCATTATCAGTCCCCCTTTCCCACTTATCCTCCTAATTCCCCTTATCCTCCTCCCCCTCATACTCCTTTACCCCGTCATCCTCCTCCTTTCCCCCCTCATCCTCCTCTTCCCCCTCATCCTCCTACTTTCTCCCTTCATCCTCCTCCTTTCCCCCTCATCCTCCTCTTCCCTTCCCCATCTTCCCCCCTCACCCTCATCTTCCCCCTCTTTCCTCCTCACTGTCCTCTTCCCCCTCACCCTCCTCTTCCCCCTCACACTCCTCTTTCCCCCTCACCTTCTCTTCCCCCTCATCCTCCTCATCCCCCATTATACTCCTCCTCTTCCATCCCTCCTTCCTCCTTTCCCCCTCTCTTCTCTCTTCCTCTTAGCCTCCGATCAGCTCTTGCAGCTGATCGGAGGCCCTCAGCGCGTCTTATGACCGTCTCTTGAACCGGCATATGCTAATGACATGACGCACTTGTGATGTCATTAGCATATGCCGGTTCCAGGGAAAGATATAAGACTCGCTGCGGGCCTCCGATCAGCAGCAGGAGCTGATCTGAGGGCAAGAAGAAGACTTGAGAGGTGAGAGGGGGAAAAGAGGAAGGATAAGGGGGGAGGAGGAGGAGGAAGAAGATGGAGAGGAGCAGGAGTAAGATGGGGAGGAGCAATGGTGTGCTGAGGGGGCCCAGGCAAACTCAGCAGCATTGGGCCACCTTCACATCCTCCCTGCGGTAACCCCGAAGGTGGCTCGGGGTTACCAATTTAGGAAGTGAAGATTAACCCCGAGTCACACTCGGGATTACCGCTAGGAAGGTTAATATAAGTTTAAAAACTTACTATAGCTCTCATCTCTTGCTAGACTCTGATAGTCCAGAAGCTGGGTATGTTTTTGCCCATCAGTAGCTCTATCTCACTAGCAGTCTGAGCTGGCCCTGCCTTTCTGTGAAGAAACTCCAGCAAGTGAGGTAGCTTTTTTAATAGTGACCTGCAATACAGACCCGCCAACACATAAACTGTTTATATTTGTCTTTATAGGGTCTGGGATTTGGGCATCCACTGAGGCAATGCTATTAATATGGGCTTGCTGAACCAACTAGAGTGATATGACTGTGGTATAAATTCAAAACCACCACAGCCTTATTCTGAAGCCACATTGTTTTCCCAATGTTAGCTTTCCTTTAAACGTTCTAAAAACAACATACAATTTAGTAAATTGCTGAAAGAAGATAATTGCCACTATTTCAATTCAGTCCTATGTTGGATTTGCAAGCTTTAAATATCTTTTTTTAGATTACAGCCATTTTTTAGGATTAGCAATTCACTTGTATATGACTGAGAGTCCATTTAAAGCAGATTTGTGAATCATTTTTGTGCATATTATACAATGTACATTCTCATAATATAGCATCATTAAAGTCAGTATAAAATCTATTTTTACCACTGTAGACAATACGAGAATAGCATTAATCAGGTGCAAATAAGAGTTTAGGTATTCGTTATTACTCACGAGCTCTACAAGCTTTTTGAGGTGTATAAGTAACTATACAGTAACCATTTGTTAGAGGGCTTTTAAAATCCTGCTTTTCCACTAAACACTATTATAAAGCAAGCTGCACTTTCTCCATAAGAACACACTCACCGGTGCTGTTAAACTGGTTTTACAGAAATGTGCTTCTCTGACAAGAAGCTTTTTTTTTTTTAACTTAATCTAATAAATATCGCATTTCATGAAGTGTAAAACATGTCAGCATTCCGTCATTTATTATTTCTCTATGTAATTTTGCAATGTAACACCTTTACTACCATTCGGAGGGGGGGGGGGGGGGGGGGGGAATCAATGAATTGGACTGTTAGGTTTGTTATTACTTGAAAAAAAATTTTTTCATTTTTATATTAATTCGTGCTCTTTTTTACAACTTGATAGGAAAAATATAGATATTTCATAAAAAAGTGGTAGAGCAAGTGCAAACTTGCATACAAAGCTTAGACCGCCAACTGCCCCACCCTCTTATTATATGTATACACTTTGACTGTAGAATAAAACATAGCTATATAAAATAAAACAAGCAACATGGCTATTTAATATTTTAAAGGGGGTATTTCAACCAAAAGATGTAGAACATAAATTTCCAGAACATTAAATGATGGTTAAATAATATATTTAGTAAGATATTTAGCTTTTTTTTAATTTCATTTTATTCATTTTTTTGCTACTCATGTTTGAGAAAACATGGATCTGCAATTTAAAGTGCCACAATGTTTTAAGAACAGCTGCACATTTCTGTAGTATGTAACAAACTTATATTAGCTATGAACATAAATATATTTTTAGAAAAAGTTATTGTTTTTGAAAATTTGGTTCATATGTAGAGAGTTCCAAATAACCTGTAATCTAATTTGATCTTGGTGTTTGGAGTTAACAGGCACAGAATTCAAACAATATGGGGGGGGGGGGGGGTTTACTAAGCATCGCACATCATCTCTTGATTTACTATGCACTATTTCCTATGGGGATAAACACCCCGTTCTCACCTCATACCAGTTCTTCTTACCTCATCTCAGGTGATAAAAAGCTTAGTAAATCACCTCCATAGACACAATAAGGTTAAAGGCAGCTCCAGTTCTTTAACTATGCAGTAATAAAAGTTAGGTTTTATATTTACCTACAAATTGAAACTAATCTAAGCATGTGCTTTCATATAAAAAAAACTATTTGTGTTGAGCTTTCCCTTTAATATACTTGTGCCAATCGCATGCCAAGGGCTCAGCAAAAGATTTGAAAATTAAATTGCGTGCAGTACTGGGTGTGTTGATAATAAGCTCACACATATATATTATATATCTGTCACACAGGAACACGCCCAATTGTTTTACAGCTTATACAAATATACCAGGAGCACGGAAAGTGTTGTTTTCAACTGTGCAGCCATTTTGACTTGCTCTGATTTGGTATATTACTCTCACATGAAAAGCATATTAATCTGCAACGCTCTGTCAGTCATCCATTTTGTGTACAGAGGTAAAGATTTTTTTTTATTTGTCACAATAATGTTTGATCAGCAACACCTATTTTTAGAGAGTAAAGAGTGGGCATTTACTGTTAAGTCTGCAAAATCATAATGCTGAAACAGCATGAAATATTTAGCATTGTTTGTGTTGTGCTATTATGCAAATGAGCATAATACTAATTAGCTAATGTGATGTTATAATTAGTAACATAGTCTTCTTACTGATTTCTGTGCTGGAAAAACAATGCACTCTAATGTTATTATGCGGTTAGACCCCCTCCAGTCAAACAAGCAGTGCAGAATATCTCAGGAATTATTTATTATAGAGAAAAAAGACCAGTACAACGTAGATATGCTGCTTAAGATCAAATCAAATTGTTAGTGTCCCTTTAACGTTTTCTGATGTTTAAAACATTAATTTTTTGAAAGCTTAACAGAAGATTTTGGACTTGGCTGTTTTATTAATATGTATCTAAAGAGCTAGATAATTTGTCTTAAGCCCAGGAAAGAAAATGTATCTTCTTTCACTTGCATAACAATAAAAAAATGTTATAAAGGTCATCGTTTGGAAGATGAGCGATATTCTATGAAAGACGTCCCTGTTAAAGAAGCAAATGTTTTCTAATGCTATCTGGTATCTCTCAAGTGAAACATGCTTGTCTGCCCTTTCTCAATTTATCACCAACAATGTAAAACAAAGGAGTTATCTGTTGTTCAAGTATGAGGAACAAAACTCAGCTCTAATTTAGGTTTGTCTAGGATGCAGTTATCCAACACAGGTTCCTTGTTTGCCTATAAATTAAGTGCTTGGAACACATTGTTTCGCAAGCACAATTAATAATTTAAAGTCATGGCTGGCAGATATTTATTAATACCTGGTTGATGAAGTCATGCAGGTGATTTCAATGGATATCATTTAAGGATAATATTTTTTGAAGCAGTACTAAATTATACATTTTTGAAGGTTACTGTTTTGTACTTATTCAAACAGAATATTTTGTTTGATGATTCATTTGGTTTACTGAAATATGCTTTATCAGGTTTCTAAGTGACTTAGGGCCTCATTCTATTAGCGGCCGCAGCCGTTGCGGGGCCGCAAGGACCGGCCGCAAGCTATTCGGCTATTCTATTCCCTTACGGCCGGGGATTCCTGCAGGCTTGCGGCCGGTGCCTTGCTATCTCTTGCGGCCGCTCGCGCCAGAGGAAAGCCTTTGATCTAAAACGGCCGCAAGAGTTTCGGCCGTAAGAAATTCCTATTTGCAATTCAATTTCTCCGGGAACCCTCTCTGCAAGGCTAAAAACTAACCGCAGCTTACTTGCAGGAAAGAGGTCCCGCTAGCACCAATTAAGCACATAAAATAGCTCAAATAAAGCCATCCTGCACTTTGAGAAGACTATAAAGGGATTTTAGGTGTTAGAAAAAATAGCACATAATTATCCTATACTCAAATCCGTAAAATATTTTATTTTTAATATCCGTAAAATATCCATGTAAAAAGTCCAGAGGGCTTGGAGCACCTCAGACATGCCCACGCCGCAGCCGGAAAATAAACAGTTAATTCGAACTCGGGTTTGGGCTGATGTGCAAGCTTGAGAGTGGGTTCCTTTTAATCCTCATGTCCCCCAATATGATCCCTAGCATTTACAGAGCTGTACAGTGCAGGCTTGAATTTATTTTTGCGTTTTTAGATTTCACAGCTTACGGCCGGTTTCAAGATATGCGGCTGGCCGTAAGGGGAGATCCTTGCGGGGCCGTATAATAGAATCGCGAGTTAACAGAACCCCCGCAAGGAATCGCAGCCTTACGGACGATTTACGGCCGCTAATAGAATGAGGCCCTTAGTCTTTATTCAACAACCCTCATTAATTTGAAGCCTGTAGCATCATGGGCAAGCCCGCAAAGGTTACGGGCTTGAACTTTGGCTATGTTACAGAGCTTTTAAATTCCACCATGCTGCGAAATACGGAACACGCAAGCCTGCAAACCATTTTTCGCACGTTGAATGTGCGGCCGTGAACATGATCAATTAGTCAAACCGGTAGTTACGGGTTTAGACAGAGCCAATGGTAAAAGTGATCGTCATCTTTACGTCACTGAAAAATGGAAGTTAGATTTTAAAGCTTTACGGGTCTCAATTACGAGTTATGATCGGACTCGCATTCCAGAAATAATGCAATATTAATAAATCAGTAAATATGATATTCTAGTCATGCAAAGTTCCATTATATGTATTAACACATTGATTGATTGTTGGCCTATTTGGCTCCATTTGCGGGTTAAGGGCTTGAACGCCAGTGAAATGGTTTCAATTTAATAGCGTGATTGGAACATAACAGTTACGGGCTAGAAATAACAAAGGATTGCGGCCGCGGAGTGCAGTATTCGACATCCCATAGGGTTTTTTCCGCCCTTTCGTTGGCGGATTGCTTTACGTGGCCTATTTAATAACCGCAAGTCTTACGGGCTACGGTTTTACACGATGAGGGGATTTAATAGGGCTGCAAGTGTATTAAAAAGACAATAGTGTATTATGACCAGTGATTCTCAACAGCCAGTTCTAGGGTTCGTGACGGTCCCTAAATCAGCTTAATCTCAGAGATGAGGAGAGCCTAGCATGTTATCAAACCAATATTAGTGAATATTCTAGACCAGTGATTCTAAACAGCCAACCACTGTAATGCCTAACAAGAGAAGCTAGTTGTCTTAACGGTGTATTGATCATCAATTAAAGTTATATTTAATTATTTAAATACACATTTCAGTATTAAATTATCTTTCAAAGATTAGAGTTTCAGCCTTCATTTGAACTGATTGTCTGCACCTTGACAAGTTCATCAAAGGGAAAGCTGGGAGAAGGTGGGCTGATAGACAGGTCTAAAGAGTTTTAAGATTAGATAAGAGGCCTTGTTTTCCTATTTATCAAGGAAAACCATTTTAACAAAGCAGGTCTGCAGCCAATGGAGAGCAATGTGCTGGTATAACTTTGTGTCACAAAATTTAGCAGTGCCTACTAGACAAAGCTGCTACCAGAAACAGTATTTGATCTTTGAATGTAAACTTAGTATTTTGTTTTATTATTATTGAATATATATTTTAATAATGTCCATTGCTCTATTAAAACATCTATCTCCTGTTATGAAGCCACTACAGTGGCCCTTTAGGCATTCATTACCTACATTACCTAAAGAGATTGGGATGAACTTTAACTGACGTCAATGATTAAATCTCACAGTTTATAGATAATAATATTTAAAAAAACTTTATAATAAACAGCTAACTGATTTTAGTCTACTTCCCAACATTTTTGTCACATATACAAAATTTCTTGGGATCAACTTAAAATGAGTAATGGATCCACCAAATTCAACATAAATTTTGGTATACATTAAAGACTGGTGTATTTGTTATCTACAAAAACTACCTATTACTTACACTAGCTCTTCAAAAAAGCATGAATAGAGGACTTAAGTTATCCCTTGTAATGGTCCAATAGAGATATTTGGGAGCCTAACAACTCCTTAATGTACTTGAATGGATGTAGAATAATGACGGTGACAAGGATATTAGTAGCACTTCCATCTGATCATCTTATTAATATATTATTCTTATGTGTAAGATGAAGAAGCTTTGGAGTCAGGATGTATATACACAATTACTGCATTAGAAATATTCAGAGAAGGATTACATTTTGTCCCACCTAAACTCTTATGTAAAGTAATAGCTTCACTAGTTTCAACCTGACAATTTATGAAGCCAAAGTAAATTAATCTACCTTGAAAAAGAACAAAAAATGAAAAGCACGTTTCAAGTTGAAATATGGTCTTCCATCACCTTCTGAAAGCTAAAAAATAACTAGGATTATAATCATGCTCAGTGTGCAAATTATTTGACAAAAATTATGTTTGAAGAGCCAAGGATTAAAGAAGACTCTTTAGAAAATTTCCATTTGCTGTCTAATAGAAATAAAGACATTCCAGTGTAATAAATGGTGATACGGAGACCCTAAATTTGTGTAATCTTGGCATAGGCCGCCCAAACCAGCATTTTTCTGGGTAAATGAACTCCAGCTGTCTACTTTCATACACTAAAAAAATTACTTCATAACACACCTATTTTAATTCATTACAAAGCTTTTATATGCTTGCATTTCTACAGTGACCCATAATCATTTGTAGTGAAAATGATAAAAATCCATCATTCTTTGCTATTAAAGATACATGATATTTGGCTTAGGTTATGCAGATTCATTACAGGGCAAAAGTGAGGACGGGAGGGAGGGTCTCTGTCCATTGTTGCAGTGATATTCTGATCATTCATTCCCTGGGCCAAAAGACCCCCCCGGGAACTTCACTCCAAAAGTGATAATTAACATAATGCTGAAATATTATGTTTGTATACATGCATTATGGTATTATACATGATAAAATACCCCTCAACATTTCAAAAAGACAAATTTAATTTAATTTAAAAAAAAAAGATGCATTGTTAGTGTTATCTCCATTCTGTGTAAGTTTTTGAGATACACGGATAAATTAGTTCTCAGTTTAAATGGCACATTTTCCCAGTCAATAAATGACAAAAAGAGAAAGGCCTAAAAATGAAGGTGAGTCAATAAGTGACCATTCAGAACTCTAATTTATGAACATATTTAGAGTTTTAATCTGTCAAATATTTTATTTTTCGTATTTCAATTCAATGTGGATGGCTTGTGGGAAGTCAGAAATGTCAAAATGCAAAATAATGTGAGAACCATTGTTCACAAAGCCTAATTGTAGATGTAAAAAATGTTTATCAGAACGACAACTGATTAAGAGACAATATTAAAATAAATCCAGACTACGATGTTGATCTATACAAATGATAACAATATGGAGCTGTTCATCCTTTCATGTGGTCATCATATGGTTCATCATATGGTTCATATGAAAACTCACTGGCTGCCTACATCCATCCAGTTAACATGGAGATGGAAAAGTGAAAAATTCTAGCACTGTTTTTCCCCAACGAGACAAATGACTTTATAAGGAGATAAAATGCTCTAAGAGACAACATGTATGAGAGGTGTATTGTGTTTAAGAGGTCAATGATCAAAGAGACTGTCGATGATATGCAGAACTAGTAACTCAATTTGATCTTAAAGCTCTAGGCTTGAACTGAAATCTCAAGGTATATAATGAGACGTTTGGTCACCTTTCTAGATATATTGCTTACTTCCTGTTGATTGACATGGATGCTGTTGTTAGGGAGTGGTAGTCTGTCTATTACTATAATATGTATAGGCCACAAAACGACAGGTCCCACAGTTTCCCTCTATCTTACTCTTCTCCTCTCAATATTGAACAGTTGGCACAAGTAAAATATCTATCTATCTATCTATTTATCTATTTATCTACATTTGGAGAGACAGCCCCTCTTATTACAGAATTTTGTTTCTGACTCTCTTAGCCTTCCAAATTTCCCTCTTTTTGATTACGATTACATTAACGGCTTTCTCTGGTTCCCCTTCTGTTTTCTCTCAAGGAGTCTATGAGAAAGACAGAAGCCTGGAGTGACTGTTCTATATAACATATATCTACATGGAGCAGTATAAACATATTAAGTGTGTATATCTCTAAAGGGCAGTGAACACATCAGACAGAATGGTGGGAACCCTACCTAATAGTGCATATGTTTTCAAGAATGTAAGTGTACCTGTTTGTCCATTTGAAATGTTGGGTGGTATAAGTGCGTGTGTTTCCAAGATAGAAACTGGTTAATGAAGTATATTTATTGCTAGATAATTTACTACTCACTTCCATACAATATACAGCCTTATTAAATTGCGATTCGGCCAATTGAATAGGGCTCTATATCAGCACATAGCATTTTTTTTACAGAAGTTTTTAGTTAGTGAACTTCTATCCAAAAGCAAGGTATTCACTAACTAAAGACTTTTGTAAAAAAAATATGCTATGTCCCTTTATACAGCCCTATTCAAATGGCCAAATCGCAATTTAATAAGGCTGATAATATATATGGGCAACTTTGTGTATCATTGTACTACATTTTTAACGTCTGCATACAGTAAATATAGATGATTGTGCAGTGAAAAGTTCTGTGATGATAAACAGTACTGAAAAGTACAGCCAACAAAGTCAGAAAAGTACACAATCTCTTGTATGGAGAACGGTTTTTCAGAGCACAGAAATGAAAGATAATCCTACGGAATCCGTTGATGATTGTCAGAGATTAAGCCAAATATTTGTAGCACAGTAAAAATGCAGCATTGCCAGATTGCATGACCCTATATACCTCTCACATTGCACTCTAAGTATTGTTTTTTTTTATGTTTTTTTGGGAGCTGCGTGATTTATACAATTGGTAAATACCCTTTTATCTTGTTATTTTTTACAATCTGGTGAGGATTTGACAAACCAGTGACACTGAAACAAATTCCATTAAGATTTTGCAATCGCTCGCAAAATAGCACATTTACTGTTAAACTTTTGCTACTGCCAGTTAAGGATTTTGGATATTAAACAACAGTGTTTTAAACATGGAACCAGATTAAAGAATAAACTAACAGCTAGTGAAAAAAAATATATATAAACAATTCTACCCAACGAGGAAACAGCAGAGGTTTTTATATTTGTAGAGACAAATGCCTAAGGACATACATAACACTTATGATTTCTATCATTAATTTAGGATTCTGAAAGGGCACAATTAATTTTAAGCACAAACAAGCTCCACCATTTTCTATACCTCTGTCAGGTGTCCGGGTGTTGGGAGAGTATCTGCCCAGGAGGCTTTCCTGAGAGCAGTCTTTATTTGACTCATTGCAAAAACAGCTCTAAATACAGCTTCCTGAGCACATAAAGCAACCACTGCAGAAAAATCTGAGCAATAAGAAATACAATTAGAGCAGCCTTATGGGCAGATCCTATGGATCAAGGAGAAGCAGCTCTATTAATCCTGGAATTTCTAATGTATATTTATAAACTACATTGAGATTATTTTCTTCAAATACTGATACTGATAATCAGTTACAAAATAAACAAACCAGTCCCTATTGTGTGACCATAAACATGGTCTATATAATATATGTATCATGCTATTACCTATTTATATTATATTAAGATTACAAATTGTGTTCTTGTTCCTATAAATTTCTCTTATGACAGAAAGGCATGCATTTATGTGTTATATGTATTCCAACAACTTTTTCATTTTTTTTAAACCAGAGACATGAGCTGAAAAACAATACTGATATCTTTCAAAGCTTTTGTATTAAGTTGGTGCATCCATTAGAAACCCGCTGTTACTGGCTTTTATAGCATTTATAGGATAGCATTTGCCTCAGGACATCATGAATGTTTCTGTGTGTCCAAGCTTATAAATATATATCTGTCAGCAAACAAGGTATAGATCAGCCATGGAAAATTGAGTTGACCACTCATGCAAATACTAACACATAAAGTCATTTCTGTACTGTTCGCAGGGCATGAATACACTTGGCAGGGTGGTGGAGGGATTATTGAGTTCTGTCAAATGCGCTATTAACTGGGAATACAATTTATTGATCACCCTTTAGGTAATTTGCCTGAAAGAGACATTGTTTGCTCAATACGATTTAAAAACAAAGTCGCCTGTGTTTATCTTGTCAAGTGGCCTGACAAGCAGCTGCGGCTGTATCTTGTACAAATAGTGCTAAGAGTTGGTGTGTTGTATTCAGTGCTCTGCCCTCTTGCTGTCATTAATAATAGATATGAAAGCCCAGATAAACTCACCGTGCAGACAGCTCATGCTTACACATGTAAGGTAAAACTGAACATGTGTACTGCACCCACACATGCGCTCTATAAAGCACCAACGGCGAAATGCAACATTACTGCAGACCGCTTGGTTGAGAAGTCAGTCCCCCATATGACTGTAATGCCCTAACAGGAGCTAGATGTTTTAATAATGCATTGATCGTAAATAAAATGCATATTATGTTTAAAAACAACAACCAGGATTAAACTTACTTTCAATCAAAGATCCAACCTAGTTGTTAGTCACTATCTGCTATAACATCAATCAATGGGGAGAGGTAGCTCTTGAGCAATGGGAGTAGCTTTTATCAGTGAAGTGCTCTTCATTGCCTGGAGACTTGCTCTTTTAAAATATTTCCCTTGTTCAATGCGCTTTGCTAGGAGGCAGCAGATTGGTATCTACCTAATTAGATTGTTCTTAAAGCCCCTTATATATCTATCTCCCCACCAAGACCACCCATTTTGGTGACTTTATAAGAGTGGAGACACTGATTATCCGAATTGCTCTGTTCCAAGGGCGTGCCGGATTAATGATTCTGCCGGACCAGTGGTGGTCATGCAAATCAGGTAAATCAAGTAAAGCCACCCAATCCCTCAGTACCTCCCTTAAGCCTGTGTGCACTTGTAGAAACAACGGGCCAAGAGGAGAGGCATGAGGCTGCTTGGGGCTTCAATACAGGCACTGACTGTGGCTCAGAGAGATTATGTTTTTGTTTCTAGAACTATAAGCTCTAGGGTTCAATTCCCCTTTGTCTTTTTTTTTTCATTATAATTTTTATTTTTATTTTAAGTTAATTATATTTGTAATTTATTCTACATTATATATTTATATATATTTTACATTTTATCTTGTGACCAAAATAAAAATTACTATTCAAATAGTATATTTTATAATATTTACTTGATATGTAGTAGTGGAAAGGAGCAATCTACGTCATTATGTAAATATAACTTTTGCTAGTTAACATTAAAACACCTATATTTGTCACATACCACCGTCTTACATGTAATACATATTTTCAGTGTTACATTGTGACCTAGTAAAACTTAATATTTAAAAACAAGAAAAGGTTTTGGTGAGACCTGAACCAAGGTTTTCAAATGCTCTGTGATAAGAGGTCCTATAAAGACTTCTGCTAGCACTAAATCATCACTACGTTTAGGGAAGTAATTTAGTGCTAAAAATGTAGTAAAGACAGTTTAGTGCTATAATAATGATTAACTCTGAAAGCATAAGTCAAATGCTTACCATTTAGTTTAAAGGGACACGAAGCTCCCAAAAGGTTTAGCATACATTAAAACAGAGTATTTTAAAGATCATGTATAGTATTTTCTAATCAGATTTGTTAATCTGAAGGCCACTAATCACTCTTGACATCTAATATATGTGTTTGTCTCTGTACAGTACATGCTCCTCATGGCTGAACAGTTTCCATACAGGTCCCTTGATTGGCTGATAATTCTCTATACAGGTCCCAGACTGGCTCGATAATAGATGTCAAACTGTAAGAGGGTGCAACTGATGACTGATGACTTCTGCTGAACATGAAATGCAAACTAACTAGACTTCCTATTACTTATTTTTCATGCAAAAATATGTATAACATTTAAAACACAACCTCAGGTTCGGTTGTTCAGTGTTATTTAAGAAATCATACAAGGTATTATAAAGGATGATACATGATTGATATGCCCTGTGGTGTCTTTCACTGCATGTTTTGACATGAGCAAATAACTCAAATATTGTATGCCTATACTAAATAATGTACTTTTTTTTACATTATTTGCAGTGTAAAGTGTGATTACTGCTAGATTTCCAAACATTGCAGGGATAAGGAAGTTAGTTATTTTACGACTGCGTAGAGCAACAACTTACATAGTGCCAGGCAGCAGTGACACAAGTAATCCCATGTACTTCCTTGTCCAAATTATAAGAGCCCAGTTATTGAAAAGTGCATATATAAATTAATATAATTGTTCTAAATAAAAAAGGTAGGTGAAATAGCTAGTTAAATGAGCATGAAGGATGGGTATTTTAAGCATAATTTATCTATATAACCCTATTTAATATACATAGGGCCATTGATTAACTCTTACAAAGAAGAAGAGCATGTCCAGTTAGTACAGATTAGTTTTATTATTATATATTGAACTGGTCATATTATTCCTCCTTATCACCCCCCATCCCCACCATCCCCACCACCACAGTGAAAAGGAAGTAATGACCCTAGATGCAAATATAGAGATGGGGTACTTTATTATTTAGGCTTACATTATTCAACTTTTGAGCTCAATTATATAAAACTTCAAGTCAAATTTTATAATAACGACCAATTGTAGTGTGTATGTGTACTTCATTCATGTAATATTTGGGAACTTTGCTGTATCCTTTAGCTATTGTCGGTTTATGGCTATCTCTAAGCAGTTCTTTAAGTTATATCTTATAAATGTGTTGCTTCATTCACTGCAAAGCATGGTGATGCTTAGAATAACCCTAGTTAGGCAATCATTTACATAAATATTACTGGAAGGCACCAATGGAAATTAAATGTTTTCTAAGCAATGGTACATTCCAGAGATATTTTGTTAACTGGAATGGGCCAGTGTAGATTATGTACTATATCTATGTAGCGTACCATCTCTTAACATAACCAACAACACACTCTAGTAATATTCTAAATAACAATATACTTTTAAATTATAAGAAATAAGTTGAGCTAAAAGGTCAAAGCCAGGTGGTACAAGAGATGTGATTTTATTACTATCATTATATTTATAGTCTGCCATTTAACAAGATGATTTAACGAGTGTCTAGAACTTTATCTAATCTTTCCTGCAATATGATCTCACTTTCTCTTTCACAGTAAACCAACTACAGTACAATATTGAACAAAGGCATCTCACACAGGGGACAAGTGTTCATTGTCATTGGAGGAGAAGGGATCGCATCCTAGTGATAATAAAGGATCTGATAGGTAGAATGAGCTAGTAGAGTTTATCTCCATGGGGGCTCATCCAGAAATGCTGTGCCAAAAAACACACGATGGTGCTAATCTTAGTGATAATAAAGGAACTGATAGGTTCTCTAAGACTGAGTAGAATAAGCTAGTAGAGTTTGTCTTCATATGAGTATTTGGGGCTTCTTCCAGAAACGTTGGGCCAAAATACACGGTGGTGGTAATCTAATCAGAGACTGTGGAGAGACCTCCAGTTAAGATTCGTATAAATAGTCTGACAGCACTTGTGCAGCTAGGACCAGGGACTCAGTACCACTGGATATTATCACCTTACACTGGTTACTTTTATATGTATAGCACATAAGTTAACAATGCATTAACTGCCAAAATGGTACTTATAGATACTTATCAGTAAAAGTGAATTCTCTAATGAGGCCAAGTGGATTAACAAATTATTGTAATATATATATATATAGAAAATAAATAGTACATTTATGTTCACATTCAAATGTCTAAAACAAGTTAAAAAACTTGTTTCCTGCTCAGAATTCCAAGAAATACAGTTATTACACTGCATTCTGGGAACCTGGGGAGGGAAATGCAAATGTGCCCACAAGTGCTTCATTCTTGTAATCCATTACTATTTTAAACATGGCTTCCTTTAAGCATATGCATGCTGTATTACACAGCTTTGAGCAAAGCTCAGGACTGATTATACACAAACCAGGAATCCTACCTACGTACAGCTGTTTGAAGGTTACTGACTCTCATCAGTGTGGGGCCGGTTCCTGACCTTTATAGTAAATTTTGTAAGGAGGTAGTTAACCACAAGAATAATTTTATTTTATGGTGGGCAAAAAGCGATAGAAGCCCTTCACCGTACAGTAGTACAGTAAATAAATAGTACATCTGTGTTTACATTAAATGTCTAAAAGAAGTTAAAAAACTTGTTTCTTGCTCAGAATTCCAAAGAGTACAGTTATTACAGTTATTATATATATATATATATATATATATATATATATATATGTGTGTGTGTGTGTGTGTATTTGTGTAAAACGCAAATCCAATTCCGAAGAGAGAACGTGCTGACATAGGGCCTCATTCAATTGAGATTTGGCCAATTGAATAGGGCTCTATATAAGCACATACTGTAGCATATTGTTTTACAGAAGTTTTTCGTTAGTGAACTTCTATCCAAAAGCAAGGTCTTCACTAACTAAAAACTTCTGTAAAAAAATATGCTGTGTGCTTAAATAGAGCCCTATTCAATTAGACAAATTGTACTTGAATGAGGCCTTTTTATTCCTTACTGGATATTGTCCAGATTTTTCTGTAGGCCATAACAGTTGATGATTAATGGTATATTGATGTTATTATACATTTGGGAAATTATTATCAATTTTGATAACACACACAAGAGTGGTTGCAACATCCCATAAGTGAAGTTACGAAGTTCAACCTTTTGGTAACAATTTAGTGGGTGTTACATTTATACTGACTGAGAAAACTGGGAGCAATAAATGTAAAAAAAAAAGAAATCATTTATATTGGTATATGAACAGGCGATCACAACATGCAACAAATGGTTGATGTATTTATAAAAAAAAAAAAAGAGCTAAGTTGACATCCAGTGAAAAGTTGATTTGATATTTTAAAGCGACAGTGTACACACATTTCATGTTAAGCCTACTTTTAGTTCACCATTAATTAACAATAAAATACATGTGCAAACAACAGTAAAGCAAATATTTAGCCAGAAAATATCATTTAAAAACACAGTTTACCTGCGGTATAAACCTCCCCACCTCTTTTATTGTCCTGAGCACTACAGAAAGAAAGTTAAATATTTCAGTTGTGATAACCTTGATTAGGCTGTCTTGATAAGGCTTGAACAATGCTCTCACAGTTGAAAACTTGCTTTTCCTTTCACTAGTGCTCAGGGCAATGAAATAGGTGTACAGCAATGACCACCAATAAGCTGTGTTTTAAGTTATATATTCTGGTTAAAACTTTGTTATGCTGCTGTTTACACATGTTAATTAATGGTGAACTACAAAGCAGGTTTAAAGGGACATGTAATGTTTCTGGATTTCACTAGGAATATAATATACCTATGTATCTCTTTACTTGTATTATTTTATTAAGAAGTGATTAAAAGCTCTTTTTTTGGACTAAAACCGTAGATGTTTTACATGTTTGGGTCTGTCCTCGGTAGCTGATACAACTCATAAATATACAGGCTGTGGGCCTCATTCAAATGCGATTTGGCCAATTGAATAGGGCTCTACATAAGCACATGGCATTTTTTTTACAGAAGTTTTTAGTTAGTGAAGACCTTACTTTTGGATAGAAATTCACTAACTAAAAACATCTGTAAAAAAAATTGCTATGTTCTTATATAGAGCCCTATTCAATTTGCCAAATCATTTGAATGAGGCCCTATGAAAGAAACTGTTTTAAATTAGCCAATTAGTCACCTCTCTCAAGCAGCATGTTGCAGAATGTTGCCACTGATTGGTTATTATAAGACAGTGCAACCCCAGTACTTAAAAGCACACTATCCTCATGAGCTGCAGATGGGAGAAACCAGTTAGGAACTATTTGTAAGATTTTAGGCAGAGAAAACAGAGCTTTTAAGCACTTCTTAATAAAATAAAGTACACAAAAGTAAAGAGATCCATAGGTATATTATATTCCTACGGGAATCCAGAAACCTTCCTTGACCTTTAACATGAAAAGTACTTACACTGGCCATTAACTCCCCTTATCCTGAGCTGATGGCTCGGTGTGCCTTTCACTATTTATGAATATTAGTAGTTATTTATTTTAGTTGAATTTCTTAAAAAAAGATCTATGGATTAGAAAACAAATATTAAACTGACAAATGAATATTGTTTTTGTAAATGCAAGGTAGAAAACTATGTTTTTTTTTAAAAAAAGGAAAATAATATTTTTACAAATACATCCAATGCAGTAAAGCCATCTGACTGGTTATCGTGTAGAAATTAGAAGGCTATCTTCTTAGAATCTTGCTTTTGGTCAGATTAAAGTTTTTAATCGTCTCTCTGACAACAAACTAAATGCCTTTGCATTTGTATAATAAAAAAGACAGGATAGGTGTGGAGCTGCACCTGCCAGGTGTATGGCACAGATAGACCCAGGACGTTGCAAATATAACCTACAATGGCATAAACTGAAAATGGGCAGGTAGGCAGCCGAGCTGCTTTAATATGTGCATAAAACTCCCTAAATGTAATGTAATCTGTAATCGCTTCTCTCATCAGTGTTTACAATAACATTGTGCAACCGATCTTGTTTTCATAGTAGGCGGCTTTTCTATGTGCATATACAAACCTAGAAATTAAATCTTGATGGGGTTTATTGACATTAAAGATACAGTTTAACTGAGGTAATGCAACAGCTTTACTGAGTATGACCTAACTGGGTCCCTGGGAAAATTCTGAGAGAGGAGGGGCTGCAGGCTGCAGCTATGGGAGCTATTAAAAGTCTATAGCATGAACTAAAATGTTTTATCAAGAAAGTATTTAGATCCGGTATTTTGTGAAAACAATGAAACTTGAGGTCTGACTGATTGGCGGGGTCTCTGTAAAGTCTGACTTGTTTGACTGGGAAATAAATATTCAAGTAAAGGGTCACTTTGGGATAGCATGCTTCATAGAATTGGTAGCAATTATCATTACAAAAAGCATGTTGTTACTTTTTGATGCTTATTACGGTAAAAATAAACTGACCATATAAAAGTCAACATCATTTTTTTTATATTTAACATTATCACATATATAGTTGTGAGCATGCGAGCCGTTGCTGACGCTTGCTGCGGCCCTCGAGAAGCGAGGGCCTCAGTTGCTGGCATGGAGCGCCAAAGGCGCTCCTTGCCAGCAACTGCGGACCGCGCAAAAAAGTACGAAACACATAATGACCAATTACGACCTCGCAAAAATCGTCATGAAAAAATTAAAAACACAATAAATACACACAACACATACATAAAAAGCTTACCTACAGCAAGACGGAGCATCCAGGACCTAAAAAACTGAAGGTACACCTCAATTTAACTCAAAATAAAAGAGTTTAGGCACTAAAAAATTCTCTAAGCAAGAGAACAAAACGCCGCCGAACAAAACGAAAACGAGGCTACAGCAGTCTAAAGACGCAAAACACCACCAAACACCTACGGAATTGCTGAAAACCACATACGAGATTCGAAAACAAGGACGCAACCCGCGCAACCCCAAAAACATTACAAACACAATAAATACACACAACACTACGTAGTGTTGTTTGTATTTTTTATTATTGTATAATATTAACCATTCATTTTAAACATATTTTCTGTCTTTTTGTCTATTTTTATTTTTGGTACTTTTACCAAATTGTTTCCAAAATTGGGGTTGGGCAGAGGGAGAATCTATAGTATATATAAGGTGAGACAGATTTATAAATATATATTATCAAAATGTATAGTAAAAGACAACACATTGTAAATTCTGCAACATCTATATGAGATGTACAGAATAAATATTAGTAGGTCAGGTGTAGTTATGAAACTTATTTGGAGCTTACGTTATGACTGGTCTTGTTTCGTTTTATTAAATAATATTAAAAACTGACATATGATTACTGACATGAAAAATGTATTGTATTTAATAGATTGCATTTTATATTGTATTTATGCATTTTGGAAATTTATTTGGACATTATTGAAATCTCCAACAATATATTTTGTTTCTTCACTGGGAATATACAGCAATACACCTATGTATCTCTTTACTTTTGTGTACATTATTTTATTATGAAGTGCTTAAAAACTCTGTTTACTCTGCCCAAAATCTTACAAATAGTTCTTATCTGTTTTCTCCCCTCCGCAGTTCATGAAACCAGTTTACTTCTAAGTATAGGGATTGCACTGTTTCATACTAACCAATCAGTAGCAACATTCTGCAACATGCCACTTGAGAGAGGTCACTGACAGGCTAATTTGAAACAGTGCACTTAACAGTCTGTGTATTCATGAGCAGAGGGCAGACCCAGACAGGTACAAATTCTATAATATTAGGAAGACAAAAAAATAGCTTTTAAGCATTCCTTAATAATATAAACTACATAGATATACATTTATATTATATTCCTAGTGAAATCCAGAATCCTTCCATGTCCATTGAATCAATTAGACTGGTATGTTACTGGTGGGTAACTTAAAACTACATAAGAAGAGATATGTGATATCATCTCGTAATCTATCAGGGCAGGCTACTATAACTCCATCTGTCAGTTTCTCTTTAAATGACTGCCTTCATCTTGTATAGTTATTGTCCGTTTCACCTGGTGAGCTGGACCTCTGTCAAACTCAGTAAAAAAAAATGACGTTATAGTCAAGCTGGCCCTTGTCCTATTGGATTGAATTTGTGCCAATGTTGATTGCTTAGCTTCTGTAAAGTCATAGTAAAGTGCACTATAGGGCAGCTTCTTGTGGGCGTTATGTGCAGGTATTGTCATGAGGCCTAGTAGCCAGAAGGCACTGACTTGGCCCATTTTCTAGTTTACAATAACATTAATAACAACAGAGTGGCACACAGGTACACACCCTTACCTTAAACACAGCATAAACAGGGGCAGGGCCACATCTTAGGACTTCTGAAACTACACACTGTTACATATATGATTAGACTGTTGATGTGTGACTGATACATAATGCTATTATTGTTCTATTGTAGGGCATTATAAGGCAGCATTGTATTCATTGGTAAGGCATTTAATAAGGTGAGGACTTTCTCTGCAGTGTCAGAGTTGTATAACAGATTGCCATATTCAATTGAGAGAAAATCCTCCAGTTCTTATGTTAAATTATGAAAGTATTCCATTTCCATTCTATTTTCCACCATAGTGTGTGTAGCAATGTGCTAAGAGCAAAGTCCACTCATTAAGTGGAGTGGAAATATGTAAGAACAGTAGGGGAGATTCACTAAGCATCACAGAGCAACACACGGCCTCAATGTGCTTTGCAGTGCTTCTATGCCCAAAGATTTGAACTGCACCTCTTCAAATACTTTTGTAGCCCCTGTGCTAGCTTAGTGAAACTCCCACAGTGTTCTTGCACTTTCTTTTAATAGAGAAAACTGTGTTTGCTTTATAACTGTATCAAGAAGTGTACTTCTAAGTATAGGGATTGCACTGTTTCATATTAACCAGTCAGTAGCAACATTCTGCAACATGACACTTGAGAGAGGTCACTGACAGGCTAATTTGAAACAGTGCACTTAACTGTCTATGTATTCATGAGCTTCCTGATCTATAGAGGGCAGACCCAGACAAATACAAATTCTATGATATTAGAATTTGAAATGAAATGGGCTGTGGCATTGGACAAGCCTCTAACATACATGGGTTCCCAACTTCTCTCCACTATGCAGGCACCATGCTCATTTCTAAGCATACCTGCACAGATGCCCTTACTAACCCTCTCCCCGCCTCCTCCCACCGGCCAGTAGCTAGTCAATCTTATTGAATATGGTCAATTGAGTGGTGCACCTCGGTACATTTACAGTAAAAAAAAAACTACAATTAAATTCATGAACTTCAAAAATGTACAAAAAATATTATAAGAGATTAGAATTCATAAACAAATAAAAATTTAATTTTGAAAAAGTGGCTTTGTTTGTTTACTACAAAGACTACATGACAACTTACTAAAATAAATTATAATTCTTGCATGAATTAATCAAAACTCACATCAGTAGCTGATTAACATACATTTCTGATATTCCTCTCAAATCTCCCTTACATGGGAAATGAGAAACATAAGCAAACATTCCATGTCATGTTCATGTGGTTAAACACTTGTGAACCATTGTCTTGTGCTACTGTTATAATTACCGGAAGAAAGGAAAAAAATTGAAGGCTCAAAACGGATAAAAGAGCAAGAATATGTGTTTGTGAAGTGTACCCTCAGGGCCCCTCCTTAGAAATCAACACTGAATTACACAGAAGTCTTTTAGATGTTTTAAGGTTCAGGACATCAGCTTATTTATCATTATGTCTTATTTCCATTCATTTCATTTTAGGATTATATGTCATTAATTAATAGTATTTTTTTTTTTTTTTTTAATGAAGAGACACCATTGTGCTACATTTTTCCTTGAAGATAACCCGTCTGTTATCAAAAACATATACATTTGAAGAATTGTTTAATAAAAAGTAGCCAAATGTCACTATTATAGCAAGGTTTAATTTACCAAAATATAAATTTTTAAAGCTTTTAAATATATTGTGAAAGCTGCTACTAACGGAAAGAGACTATAAAAGTTGAAAATCAAAACAATATTCTCATTAAATACTACTTTATGGCCACACAAGAAAGTAGTTGTATTGCGTAGGAGATTAAAATTACACTGAAAATGTATAAAGGTTTAGCTCAAAATCAGTATGCAGTATGCATATATTATCCATTCAAAATATCTAAACTTTATTATTTGCTTAATTAGGAAAAATATGAATTGAAATGTACTCATAATAGAATCTAAATATGAAACACAAGTAAACATACAAGCAAGAATTTACTGCATAGCCAACTAAAACTTTGGAAAAAAACAACAAAAATCATTAGCAGACTTTATTACTCTATTCTATGGAACAACCCACTATTTTTTAAATGAAACGTATTTATAAAATCAATTTTCTAATCCTTTCAGAATATAGCAAAAACTTTTGCACAATTATGAAGGTGAATTATTTACCTTGTTGAAAAACATAATAAGTCCGCAATATTTTTTATTTCAATAAAGATAGTTCATTTTATATATATATATATATATATAGTTTTAGTATAGTTACAGTCTAAATACTTTGAAGCAATACTATTTAGAGTTTTATTCATATTTTTCATCTTCTTACACGTCAATAGGGATTAAAGGGTGCTTTGAAGTACTCCATTTTGGGCACATGCAGAGGAAAAACGACCTCAGCGATGTATAATTTCATATATTATTTTCTACTGCGGACACTCCCCAAATTCTAAACTACTGATTCATTTGCTCTGTGTTGGAGTTTAGGATCTACATATAAAAAGCTGTTGTATGATTTTCATACAAGAGTAAAGTGAGAGTATATGCAAATATGTGCTTGTGAAAATGGACAACTTAAACACAGTGGGCCTCATTCTATTACCGGCCGTAGGAGATGCGGGGCCGCAAGGACCGGCCGCAAGCTATTCGGCTATTCTATTCCCCTCCGGCCGGGGGCTCCGGCAGGCTTGCGGCCGGCGCCTTGCTATCCCTTGCGGCTGCTCGCGCCGGAGAAAAGCCTTTGATCTAAAACGGCCGCAAGAGTTTCGGCCGCAAGAAAGCCCCAGTTGCTATTCAATTGCTCCGGGAACCCTGTCTGCAAGGCTAAAACCGAGCCGCAGCTTACTTGCAGGAAAAAGGTCCCGCTAGCACCAATTAAGCACATAATAAAGCCCAAATAAAGCCATCCTGCACTTTGAGGAGACTATAAAGTGATTGTAGGTGTTAGCAAAAATAGCACAACATTCCCCTACACTCAAATCCGTAAAAAAAATATTTTTTAATTTATGTCAAAAATCCATGTAAAAAGTCCAGAGTGCTTGGAGCACCTCAGACCCGCCCACTCTGCGGCCGGAAAATAAACAGTTAATGTAAACTCGGATTTGGGCTGATGTGCAAGCTTGAGAGTGGGTTCCTTTTAATCCTCATGTCCCCCAATATGATCCCTAGCATTTACAGAGCTGTACAGTGCAGGCTTGAATTTATTTTTGCGTTTTAAGTTTTCTGAGCTTACGGCCGGTTGCAAGATATACGGCCGGTCGTAAGGGGAGATCCTTGCGGGGCCGTATAATTGAATTGCAAGATTACGGAAGCCCCACAAGGAATCGCAGCCTTGCGGGCGTTTTACGGCCGATAATAGAATGAGGCCCAGTGTATCTACCAAACTGCCCTGAACGTTCCCTCATTTGTTCAAAAAACAATTGGAGACATTTTGACCTATAACCCGAGGAAAATGCACAAGTTTCAGCTGAAATATCACATCTTTTGGAATATAACTAAATCATCACGGTTTGACAGGCAGCTCATCAGTACTTATCTTTACTAGCAGCAAACTAGGGATGGTGAAGTGGGCACAGCAGGAGAGGGAGAGTGATCTGCTTTCTCCTGCTAGACACCAGGGATAAGGTATCTTAAAACACCTAATTAATGGAGGAAAGTAATCTGACAATCCTCTGGGTCATAAGTAATAAGCATATATGTATCACATATATAGTTGTGAGCGTACGGGTCGTTGCTCACGCTTGCAGGCTCGCGAAGCGAGCCGCGGCCCTCGCGTAGCTCTTCATCACAATGCTTCAAAATAGGTACACTATATTCATTTACTAATTTAGCTACCTTACAATTTCATTGCCGTCATTTTTTGACGGGCAATTCGCTAGTATGCATATAAATATGTGCATATATGAGTTAGTGTATAAAAAAGCTTATTTAAACTGGAGAGCCATTTTTTGTTTTAAATCAAAAACTGCAAAAAATAATTTGCCACTGTAAGCAGCTTTCTTATTTTTAATCTGCCACTTAAATGGTTAAGGCAAGGCTAAAAGAACTTGGCTAGCTATGTTGCACCTGAAGTCAGTAAAATTGTCCGTAGGTTCTAGCAGGCATAATAATCCTAGTCAGCAAGCACAGGCACGTATATTTGGATGTATATGTATATGCATTTTTACCCATGTAAAACATGAGTTTTTCCATAGGAAATGTATGCCTACAATATCTATTTTACTTCATAATGAAGTCAAGTGGCTTTGCTGTTTAATAATTATAGACAGAAGCTTTTTCCACCATCAGGATATTGTATCGTGATTAAATCAGGCCCTCTGGTAATTCCCATAATGCACTAAGAAATAATTTCTGGATTACTTTTACAAAAAGGAGTCATGAAAGAAGTATCTTACTAAACAGCTAATAGAAGGAACATTTATCCACTAGAAAAGCCAACATTTCTGTCCATAAGAACTGCAGTGCTCTGACCTGTAAACAACATAGGTTGAGAAACATACCCTAGCATTTTTCTTACATAAGTATGCTGCAATGCTAGATTTGCAAGGCAACACCCAGAATAATATCAGATACCTTGAGCCCGATTCAATTAAGCTCTCACTTGATCCAGTAGCCCGTAAGTTATTGTAATAAAACAACATTTTTTAATTAAATACCCATGATATATTCAGATACTATGACTCCAAAGAAACTCCTGTCATACTGTAGTTGCAAATAAGGTGTGAAAGTTCTCCGGAAAATGACAGCACTACAGGGATTATTAATAATTGATTTAAATCTTAAAAACAATAGTGTAATGTACAATAAATGATTAGTTTATAGTTATTATTATTATTCACTATCAGTGGTGGAGCTAGGGAATGGGTGGCCCCGGTGCAAACTAATCTGGGCTCCATATAAGATAGGTGCCTGTAGCCGGCAATAAATAAGCCAAAAATATATATTGGCGGACAGATAACTCCTAGGGTAATCAGATCACCAATATATTAAATATTTACTAGCCCCCTCTGCCTTTTACTCCAGGTAACAGAGGCCCCTACCCTTTTGTGCTCACAAATGTAAGGAATGTATTTAAATAATGAATAAAATAATAATAATAACAAGTACATATCAATCTCTTGTTTAAAGATGGTTATATGTTTACTGGAGAATTCTGAGCAAGAAAAAAATGAATACAGGAGACAAAAATTATGCGCAAATATAAGGTTAAAAAGCACTTAAACTGCATACTGTAATGAACCACTTAGCCTTCTCAGTCTTTTCCTGCCTGTTTTGAAAGGCTCAGACAATCACTGGTCCTTGTTTGTTTGTGTCTTGTTTATGCCAAACAATATAAATAGTAAGTAAATAACATGCAATTAATGTTACAGTTAGTAGAAGTAAGCTGCTAATCAAGTAATCATTTCCCATAATGGTTTTCAGACACTAATTAATAAAATGGTTTTGTAAGATTTGGTGATTTGGTACATATCTCTTGATTACATATATGAAGATTGCCTTACATAAGTGGTCCTGTTTTTGAAGACATTCAAAATATAGGTAGAAATGCTATATATATATATATATATATATATATATATATATATATATATATATATATATATATATATATATTGTCAGTCAGCAACCATGCTGATTACCCAAGGCAAACAGGTTGATGTACAGACGGATTGTATTTCATTTAAAGGAAGACAGTAAGGACTGACATGACCTGACACGCACAGGTTTACGGAGGGAGTGCCTGCTTGCAGATATAAATCAAAATGTAAGTGGAGTTTTACTGTATTTACTGCCAGACACACTAGTTTATATCAGTATATGCCAAAACCCATTATGATAATGTATGCTTGGTATCACACATGAAATGTAGAAATATAGACTGACCCAGGATGGTCTGTATGTATTGCCCACAAGATTCCTGCATCTTATAGTTTATGTTTTACATTAATGGAGTATAACTTTGTGTACAAATATTCCTGTACATTTGGGGTTAATTATCATAAACTGTTAAAATTTGTTTTTCAGCTGGATTTAACATATAACTTTTTTTTTCCCAAATCATGAAGTTACCCCAATTAATCTATTCTCACAAACTCCATGTCATCTTTATGCATATATTATATTATTCTTAATATACAAAAAAATGTTAGACAGCAACTGGACTGGGCGAGATTTTTGAGTAGTTATTGTTACAAGAATTTGAGCTTTTCATTTGAAAGTGATATACTAAAAAATAATTTTGGTGTGCACTTTAAATTGGATCAGTCTAGTTCATAGTCCTGGATTTCAGTGGTTCCCTGCTGTGAAAAGCTGAATCAGTGTCTGTCTCAGACATTCTGCAGGGACATACTGAAATTCAGGACTCTGTTCAGCTCTCCACTATTACCTATCCTTGCAATAATAATCAATATTGAGTAGGGCACCTCTCTGTAATTGCATTGACTCGCTCTGCGCTGATAACAATACAGTCCTACTAACCGGCATACTGTGTTGTGCTTGCAGTATGGCTTTATTTAATGCAGACTATCCTGAGAGATTACAATGTGCAATATGCTTTGGCAAAATATCTTTATAATGCACACCTACATGTATTAATAACTTGCAATAGTTTACATTGAGCAACAATATATCTTTAATTAAAGAACTGGCCTTAGAACCTGATAAATGTTTAGCAAAACTTCAGATATCTATAAAGTCTATAACATAATAATAATATTGGTAGCTGCGTAAACTGTGGGCTTAAAACCATATTTTGGTAAAATCTTTATTTTAATAGATATTGCTTGTGTCTGAAGGATACCATGTGTCTTCCATACTTCCTGCTGGCTTGGAGACTGTCAAGTAACCCACGGCCAAACTGAGTTAAGGTTTGTGGGCTAGGAATAGGATGGGAAAATGAAGTTAAGAGGTTAATGTGTGAATATGTAGGGTAAGAGAGGTGATGACATCAGAAACGGACTACCGTATTGGTCCAAATATAAGCCGCACCCGTTAAGTTCAAGGGGAAAAAATAGAAAAAAGATAGTACTCAAATATAAGCCGCACCCATAAAATTGGAGAGAAAAAGACTCTCAAAGTGATCAGCCATTGCAAGAAACAGGCTTTCTAATTAGCACTGTAGCTTTTTTTGCAGGTTACAGGCTTTACAGGATGTTAGAATCACTAAAACCGTAAATCGCTATTCAATACCGCAGTCTAACGCAATCGCGCAAATCAGCAGTCATTTTGCGTTCGCAAATATAAGCCGCACACGTAACAAGCAAAGTTCGCAAATCGGCAATGATTTTTTTACGGTCGCGAATATAAACCACACCCGTAACTCGCAAGCTCAAAAATCGGAAAAAAGGTGCGGCTTATATTTGGACCAATACAGTATATAAACATAGGGTCAGCCATCTTAGGTCAGTGTGCTATAGGTTTTAACACTCTTCCTCCCACCCGCCTGTAGGTCTTGGTTAGTAAGTAGTATGGTTTAATTTGGTCAGACAGGTAATAATTTGCCATAGCTAGTTAGTTAGGGGCGGGGGTGCTTCACGACAGTGGGTAACAGCAGCAGTATAAGGTATTGCGGTGGGAGCAATCAGGGGGCACGGGGTTCCCTTGTACAACAGTGGTGGGTGGGGCAAGCACCTTTTCCTTATTTGTTAATAAGTTACAGTTGTGTGGACAATAAAGAAGCTGTGACCGTTTAACCCCAACACAAGTGTGAGTTTTGTTATTGTGTTGTGTCCATTATTTTGGCAATCCATATTGACTATGCACTGGTCATGTGTCTGTCGTGGCTTACACAGCTGCTAAAGTTTGTTGGATACTTCCCAAACATGTGATGTTTTTGCTATTCTACATTGATCCTTTAAGTAAAGTTGGATCTGTGGAGACGCAGAAAAATGTGTGAATCCTAACACATTACCAGAAATGTTCAAGCTGACCTTTCCTTCTATGTTTTATTGCTCTCTTTGCTTGTTTTACCTTCCCTTTTAGAAAGATCAACAGTGGATAATACAAGAAAAATGTAAATGAGTATTACTTGATCTGTTGAAAAGAATTGAACTCTTAAAAAGATTGTTATGAATCACTGAATGCTAAAATATTACTTTTATTGCACTCTTCCAGCAGAGAAACTGGGAAAATGATTAATAGCTGTTTTTTATTTTTATTTGTTGTGTCGTTTTTTGGAGCTGGTATTGTCAAAAGCTTCAATGAGTTTTCCAAGAGAAATCATTTAATAAATGGTACTGAATATCTACAGCCTTATTAAATTACGATTTGGCAAATTGAATAGGGCTCTATATAAGCACAGAGCATATTTTATTTACAGAAGTTTTTAGTTAGTGAAGATCTTGCTTTTGGATAGAAGTTCACTAACTAAAAACTTCTGTAAAACAAATATGCTGTGTGGTTATATAGAGCCCTATTCAATTTGCCGAATCGCAATTTAATAAGGCTGCTAATCTGTAACATTAATACTTGACCAATAAAATGGTCATGGTTTTCTTGACCAATGCAATGTTCAAGGTTGTTGTTCTTTACTTTTGCATCTAAATATCTATCACTTTTAGCAACCCATTTCATAAAACAGCTAGGACTGTCAGAAAGGAAGGCAGTTCTGTTTTCTACATTTTGCATAAAAATGTTGCTTCCTGTAATCTATCCTTTCTTTGGGGTCCTATAAATGTGCAATGAAGCATGCTACAGTTACTTTTCATCCCTATGCACGTTTCAATGGCTGTGCCAGATCCTGTGCAGAGACCGGCAGTGTCCGCTACAGCAACTGCTCTTCCAAGAACTGCTCTAATCCTTCCCATGTGCTTAAATAAAACAAGCTAATACCCTGCTCTTGGAGAATTGTATTGTGCATTAAATTGTTGTCTGCATAAAGCATGCTGGGTAATGACACTGAATCACAGCACATAGTAGCTCTCTATGCAATCCAGTTTTATATGTAAAATACATAAGATGACACTCATTGTAATAGATATGATGCACAAATAAGACAATAATGTTTAATAAATGTTAGAGATGGCCACAATTCATTTAAATGATACTTCATAACCATTCCAAAAAAAAGGATGATCTCAAAATAAAAATTATAAATATAGCAAAAGCTCTGGTCTTAAACCTAATTTGCATCTGATTTTACCTCATGCTAATGCATATATCTGCTTTCCCGCCATTTATCTCGTTCACTGCAATCAGAGGCTGACATATCTTAAGCCAATTACCAGCAAAGGCTTAAAATCTCACCCTTTGTACACCTTAAAGGGACACTGAAAATATTTGTTTTTTTTGTTGCATTTGAAAGAGGGTATTTGATAATGTACAGAAACAAACGTATTCAAATGTAAGCTGATCTGGGGGCTTGCCCCTGTTAGCCAGTGAGCACTATCATGGATCTATGAGTCATACTTACCAAATTACCTACAGACATATGTATGCCATGTGCACTTCCTGTTAGTTTTAAGGAAGTTCAATAAGGTTCTACTTAATTTTTTTCATTCGGAACATAATATAAGTAAGGTTATTTTAAATGCACCAAAATAATTACTCTTTCCATTCCATTGCAAACTTTTTAACTATTTCCAACTGGCACAATCACATACAGGCCTGTGTTTATTTATTGTTTCCTGCAAATATCGCTTGAGACAATCTGACACATCCACTGGGGTTCTTTGAAGCTGCCATGGGGCTACAAAGGTTTTTTGCTATCCACTTTTCTACAGAAAACAGCAATCAGAGATCCCATTCTCAGCCTAAGTCCGTATGAGAGTATTTATTTCCCTTGTCTATTTCCTGATCCAGATTTAATCTGGCTATAATCTTTTGACTTTTGTCTATCTTAATCTTATCACACAAGAGAATAATTGTGTGTGCTACTCTCAGATTTTTATAGATGTGAATGTTTATCACCAGGAAACTCTTTGCTATTTTCAAATGCCTTCCTACTGAAAATGATATACTAGACTTGTTAAACCTGTTCTTCTTGAATGAAATAAGTGCACGTATTAGTGGCCCAATTGTGAAAGCTCCTTAGTTGGGATTTATGAAAGAATAAAGAACTTTGGTAGCCTAAAATGACCAAATTCCTGGAAAAATCAGAGAGAGCATAAGCTATAACATGGAAAATATGGGTTAACCTAATTAAAATAATGGTGAATATTTAATTTAATGGGTTTATTCTGCATGTTGGTACTTTAAATAGATGAATGTGTACCAACTGTATAATTAATTTGGACCATATACGTTTTTTTTTAAGACTAATGGAATCCATAAGAGGGGAATTGAGTGAAATGTATTTCAGATGATGCATAAAATGAAAACATAATTATCTCAGTATGATCAGATTATTTTCACTTAATGAATAATATATTTGTACAGGACTATTTACAATTATACTGTGCTTCAATTAGTAACTAGTTAAAAGGTGTTGCATGCCAAGATTGTTTGTTTCAGCATATGAAAAAATATATTTTATTTAATTCATTTGCAGTTTGAGGAAAACTGCCCATGTTTGAGATATAATATATAATAGTATTATTCTTTCATTAGTAACAAGCTAGCAAAATTATACTTTCTACATAAAAGTATATTTACAAAAAAAAATCTTCAACTCAGCAGATTGTGCTTGTGTCATTTGAGCTGCCATCTTACAAAGCCTGTCTGCCTGTAGTATAAGGGGAAGGGTTATCCTTATGGGTACTGCTGTCAGCAGAATGGAATAGAGATGTTATCTAAATATATGGTTCCCCTAGGTGACTAATTCAGTTTTTTTTATAGATAGATAGATAGATAGATAAAGACAGAGATAGATAGATAGATAGATAGATAGATAAAGACAGAGATAGATAGATAGATAGATAGATAGATAGATAGATAGATAGATAAAGACAGAGATAGATAGATAGATAGATAGATAGATAAAGACAGAGATAGATAGATAGATAGATAGATAGATAGATAGATAGATAGATAGATAAAGACAGAGATAGATAGATAGATAGATAGATAGATAGATAGATAGATAGATAGATAGATAGATAGATAGATAGATAGATAGATAAAGACAGAGATAGATAGATAGATAGATAGATAGATAGATAGATAGATAGAGACATAGATAGATAGATAGTTAGATACATAGATAGATACATAGATAGATACATAGATAGATACATAGATAGATTAAAGTGATCTTAATTCAGCATTTCTACTCCGCAGTATTTCACAGCAACTGGTTTATTATACTATGCTATTAGCAATTTAGAACAAAACTTCACATACATTAAATCTGTTTTGTTGTATGTAGAAGTAACAGAGTTATTTTAAACACAGTGCCAGAAGTGGAAAAACAGTGTTAAATGTATAATGTTCTGCTAATGCTGTGGAGCCGGCTATCTGTGTTATACTGCCCTACAATGCCATTGTAAACAAGACTTACATGGGAGGGTGTAATTATACTTTAGATAAAATGTCACCTGATCACCCAGGCAAAGGCTTTAGATTTAATAACATGGGTGTGTTCATACTGAAGGCACATGATAGATGAACAAAACTGTAGCATATGCTAAATACTTGAGTGAGGTGAACACCAATTTAAATTATATTATATATAAATGAATAGAATTTCTTGTAAAATATTTTTTTCTGGATAAACGTAATAGTACATTTTGCTTTTTTTTCTGCATAAATATAATACTGTACATGGGTATTCAAAAACAGGAGTAATACAAGCCTGGTCTACATCAAAACTCCTGATATAACCATTGTCTAAATCATATTATACTGTAATGGTGCCCATAATTTGGGTCAGATGCTGCAAATAGTTGACAATAACTCTTGGACAATGGATATGTTATTCTCTGGGGCATATGCATTAGGACTTCATATCTGTAAAGAGTTCTCCAAAACCTCACTATTTAATAAATATAGTCCCTTGTGTTGGCTATTTTTATTTAAAAAAAGGGTGAAGTTGAGGGAATTAATAAAATAATCACCCAAATTATGATGTTTTAAGTGCAGAATATGGTAGCGAATAGACAGAGATTCTAGTCTTTTGTAGGCTCAACACAATGAGTGTGACCACTTGAAGAACACTCCAAAGAAAAGTTGTCAGACCACTAAAACATATCAACTACTACAATGTAAAGTACAAGTGGCATTTGAACTCTCTTAATAATTTAAAGATAGGTTAACACCTCAAAACTAATTGTCTTTAATCTGCAGCTGAACTGCCTGGGACTAGAACCACTTCATGTTTCCCCTCAGTGCCAATGTCATGTAATTAGTTTGAGGAAAAGTCAATTACATTTCACAGACCTTTCTATTGCACTTTTATTTTTTATTTAAAAAAAATCAGCTGAGAAACTTTAAACCTGTTAAATGTTCAATTCTGGTTGTTACTGTAGTTTGTTTAATGCTCGTATTGAAATAATAATGCGAAAATCATGTGATTGGGAAAAAATTGTGTATTTTTACCACAATCTTTTCTCGGCAGACCTACAACTTAAGATGATATAAATAAGACAAGAGAGCACATTTGTAAATACACATTGGTAAAGGAATAACAGTCTAAGAGAGTTTACAATTAGCTCAGGAGGTATTATGCCCAAAGTAGAGCTCCTCAGGAAGGGGTAGTTCAAAATACAACAGACTTGCTTCAGAAGTTAATCTCTTTAGGTTACAAAAATATGTTACCCTATGCAGCAATGCATCTTCAACAGAAATCAAAACTATCAAAGACTATTAAGGTAAACCATGCACTAGATCCAGGAAAGCAAATGTAAAATAATATTCTTTCATTTTTGCCAAGAAATACATATTTTAGTAGCATTTGGCATTATTAGTAAATGTTTATCAAAAGGCATAGACAGAGCTGGGAAGATTTGCCAAGAACTTCACAAGTTTTATTCTAGTTAAAAATATGTTTACTCTCTATCTTCTTTCATCCTCGATCCTATTATGTGTGACTTGAGTAATTCACCATCTTGTCTTGCCTGTAGACTGTTGTTGTATAGACACACTTTCTTTGGCACGGACGCCTCCCTCTCAGCGACTTCCCACTGAGCTCAAACTTAAAGACATTTTAAATGAATACATGACAAATATATAAGTTCAATTTATATTTAAAGGAGCCATCATTTATTGTAATCAGCATCCATTTAAAACAGGTATAAGTAATGTAAGTTTGATATAATTGCCGATACTCTACTTAAAGCAGCAGGTCAAACGCACTGATCAGGTCTATGTTTATAGAAATATACACAATAAAAAGATAAGCTATATTGATACAACATGTGCTTCAATACTGCCATTATTTACCCATTTGCAAACATCACAGTTTATACCTTTGCTAGGAGAATTCCTTTGTTTTCGGGATAACAAGAGAGTTGAGATATTGGAAAGAGTCAACTGACTCAAGTGTGCAGCAAATAGCTTTGTAATAAAATAAAGACATAATAATGAACAACCATTTGTTGTCATCCAATGGGCTGATGATAGAATGGAACAGAGAGTTCTGACGGTACATGCTCATGTGACCATTTCTGCTAATAATTATATTTGTGATGGAACAATACTCTTGGCTTATTACTGCTCTTCTGAAATGGCTTAGCCGTACAAAAGAGGAGTTATGTTGTATGCAATGGGTCACTTAATGTTGTACTTTTTCCATTAATAGCAAGCTGGGATGAGATGAATAGTGGTTATTAACAAGTGCTGAGTTGCATTTAATATGCTAGAAATACTTTCACCTGTTCTGTCTGCTTGACAATTGTCCATATTGTACATAAAAAATATAGTATGAGAGGGCATTCCAAATGTTTCCAGTATGTTTAAAGTTTTATACTACATTTAAACTTAATAATTTCACAATTATTCAATGTTTTGTCACTTAATTGTTTTTAACTGTTTATTTTCCAATGGAATAAACAAGTAATTAATCCAAACAGGTTTTAAAATATTAATATTATTAAAAATGGATCCTTATCTGGTAGACATATTAAAGTGTATCCTTTAACTTTTCGTCTTCAGACGCTTGAGTGTAATTAGAGTTCTTCAGCAGGATCTGCCCTGTTTATACCAGCACTATGAAATTACGGAGCAGCTGATATTCAGGAATACGCACGTCAGCGCCGTGCTTTAACCTGTTTGTAAATAGAATACCAAATAAATCCCTTCTGTGTTTAAACCATGTGTGCTGTTTGCAACCTCTGCAAGACAAATTATAATCAGTGGCCTCCTAGTGTTTCCATTTTTGGTTTGAAACGGAGAAAAAAGTATTTTTCATGCATAAAACGACCATACACTAAACAAGAAAGAGAACTGCTGTGATGCCCAGTGAATCACCTCTTTAATCCTCGCTCACTGTGTGGACAAAAAGTGACGCTGGTTAAATAGCTGTAGACCATTGAAGTCCCATATTTTGTCATTCACTTTTTTTTGAAAAACCAAACTTGATAATGAGCAAAATATTTTTGAAAGTAAATAAAATAAATATGCAGTTATGCTCTGTAGGGAAAGGTTACATTGGTTTTTCCCAGCCCAGAGCTGCTTACATAGGCACAGTGTACCTACCAATAGGAACACTGCATTTGGGCATGGTTTTTAACACTTTACTAACCTTCAAGCCAACAGTAGCACAATGCAGAGATGCAAACAGCAATGTCTGGGCTCTTCATTGCTTCCTTGTGTAGGCAACTACACATCCCATGATACCTTTACTACACAAAATGACATCTCAGATTGATACAATGTATTGGCCAAAATTAATTATATTTATGCTAATATAGCGCATTTTCCAGGGATGTTAACTCTCAAAATCAAATGCTGGCAGAACCAAGAGATTTAGCAAACTTTAGGGTAATAATGTTTATTTTGGGATTTTCTTATTGCAAAAAAAAAAATGTTTTCATACACAATGGATTCTCCTTTATCAGATGCACTCATAATCCATGAAACTTAAATATGCCTTTAATGATCCATTTCTATGCTTTGGGGTCTATCTATGAATATGTCTAAAGTGTTACAACTTTTAAAAATAAACTTTGCAGAAGAACCTAGAAAGCGTAGTTGTTGTGATTGTATAACTATGAAAGCGCACTCAGCTAGTCCTACTCCTTGTAACTCAGCTTTTTTCTATGCTCAGAGCTAAAACAGGAACGGAAGAAAAACAATATATTGTCTCATTCCCATCTTAATGACAAGGGTAAAACAAAAAAATACCACGCACTCTTTGATGTGTAGTAAGAAAACGCTAGGAATGAGCTGGTAGCATTGCCTCTAGGACTATACAAATGCTGCAGGACACTGCTTAACCAGTCTGTCATATCACATCTACCTGTGAGAAAACAACACAGGGCAAAAGTTCAAGAGCTGTTTATTGAAGGAGTAAGAGGTTCCCTGGTGGTCCAGTGGTTTGGATATGGTGCTTTCATTGCTGCAACCTGGGTTTGATTCCATTCATGAACCAAGAGGTCACACCACCCATGTAGGGTTGGGCCTGGTCAGTACTTGTATGGAAGACCACCTAGGAATACCAGGAGCTGTATGCTGTGGCCCACTGGAGAATGAACTGGCAACCCACTCAATGAATACCAAGTGGATCAGTATAGTGTGTTGCACTCCACGACTGAACAACACAAACACACAAGATATTATATATAAAATCACTAGTGTGAGAAGGTGTCAATGACTATTTTGCCCATGGAGAATTAAGCTTCACTGTTTTGACCAAGCTATGTCTGCCATTGCCTTGCTGACCCACTACCTTATCACACTATGTGAATGTTGCATGTGTATTTGTATTTGTTCAATTTTTTTGGACCATTTATGTGCCTGTTCCCTTGAATGATAACTAGTATTAGAATGGAATAAACAAAATCATGGGTTTATTAGATATTTTCTGAATTCATACTCTATTAGACTAGTGATTTGTAATATAATACAAGCCAGAGTTTTGCACAGAATATTTGTATATTAGTTTGTTTCCTACTTCAATCTAAATATTACATTAAAATAATGCACACAAAACAAATGCATGAAATGACAAACATTAAAAACATTAAGAACTACTCATCTTATTACTAATATAAAATTAATCAAATTTCCTTCTTTTAACACCTGTTTGAATTAACATGTACCTAAACATCAGATTTACCCTGATTCATGTTTATAACCATCAATAGCTCCCAATCTTTTTTTATTCTGCTTTAATATTTTATGATGTCATTTTTATATTCTCTATTAATACATCTACAGGTATCCTTATTCCTGTCCATGGGCCTCATTCTATTACCGGCCGCAGCCGCTGCGGGGCCGCAAGGACCGGCCGCAAGCTTTAGGGCTATTCTATTCCCCTCCGGCCGGGGATTCCGGCAGGCTTGCGGCCATGGCCTTGCTATCTCTTGCGGCCGCAAACGCTGGAGGAAAGCCTTTGATCTAAAACGGCCGCAAGGAAATCGGCCGTAAGAAAAGCCTGGTTGCGATTCTATTGCACCGGGAACCCTCTCTGCAAAGCTAAAAACGAGCCGCAGCTTACTTGCAGCAAACAGGTCCCGCTAGCACCAATTAAGCACATTAAATAGCTCAAATAAAGCCATCCTGCACTTTGTGGAGTCTATAAAGTGATATTCGGTGTTAGCAAAAATAGCACATAATTACCCTATACTCAAATCCGTAAAATATTTTATTTTTAATATACGTAAAATATCCATGTAAAAAGTCCAGAGTGCTTGGAGCACTTCAGACCCGCCCACGCCGCAGCCGGAAAATAAACAGTTAATTTGAACTCGGGTTTGGGCTGATGTGCAAGCTTGAGAGGGGGTTCCTTTTAATCCTCATGTCCCCCAATATGATCCCTAGCATTTACAGAGCTGTACAGTGCAGGCTTGAATTTATTTTTGCGTTTTTATATTTCTGAGCTTACGGCCGGTTCCAAGATATGCGTCCGGCCGTAAGATGAGATCCTTGCGGGGCCGTATAATAGAATCGCGAGTTAACTGAACCCTCGCAAGGAATCGCTGCCTTATGGCCGATTTACGGCCGGTAATAGAATGAGGGCCCATGTATGTAGTGTGTCCTGTTTCCAAAAGCGTTCCACCTTTGTAAATATATGTACAAGACATTTTGAGGTAATGTTCATTTTAAAACATATGGAAAAATATGTAACAATGCTATTTTGTGAATTGATATAATTCTGGTACTAATTATCTTTTTAACTTCACCAAAACATGTTGACATAGCTTCCTCATATTTGAACAAAGTCAACATAAGGGCTCCCTACACAAGTATTACAAAATATTATCATACCAAAAACCACAGGTCTAATTGTAAATACGGGGATCACATAGAAAAACAATGTTCAGGTTATAAAAGACCACCAAGATCAATCTTTTTTTTAGATCTCCTCTTACCAGCTATGGTATTGGTAATAGCAGCAAGACTACACTCTGCATTGCCAGGATTTTACACATTCAATTTATTTCTTAATGTCTCCAAATAAAAACTAGTGAACTCAATGAGAAGACCGTAAATGCACAAAAAAGAAATATATGCAAACAATTTATAGTTTGAATTATCTTTGCACAGATTACTGTATTTTTCTTTAAATGAGGATGCAATAGATTTTCCACAGATATAAGCGAGCAACAATAATGCAATTTACTTGCTTCAAAAGACATTTGGAGATTATAATTTTCTTCCAGGAATTTCTGATTTAATAATTCTTTTTCAGGGTCTAAGATCTACTAAACTACATCACGCAGCCATGTCATTCAGTTTCCTGATGCGATATTTGCAGGTTATAATTTTCAGTTGCCTGTTAATTCAGTTCCCTGATATTTGCAGATTATCATTTTCTTCCAGGAATTTCTGGTTTAATATTTTTTTCTCCACGGTCTAAGAGCCACTCAGCTACATCCTGCAGCCACCTCATACAGTTCCCTGATAAGATATAATCAGCAAACATGCCTGCCTACAAATGCGTTCAAAAAGCCCACTTCCATACAAACACACTGTCCATACTTGTCTGTTTCTGTTTACCTGACACATTCTCTGGTTCCCTAAGGCCTTGGTCTCAGAAACCTAAATCAATTTCTTACTCGTCATGTTTCCTGAACATTTTATATACTTGGGAAAAAAATCTTATCTTATACCACTGTGAAATTATACACTTTTTATATTAAAAAAACACAATTTAGTTTCATTAAATAATGGAACAGTGGATTTGAGAGCTTTGGAGTGGGGAGAAGATGGTTTCAAACTAAAACTGTGGAAAAAAATAACCACATTGTTGAGTTTAATTCTTTCTTTTATTAAATGTATAACTGCTGGCATTCCTTCATTTAGTCATTACAAAGCTCCATAGAGGTTTTAAAGAGTTGAAAAGGGCATCAGTGGCAGTGAGATCAGCTTCACAGCGATTGGGATGCTTAGTGAATCTGGTGGATTGGCTCCAATATGTAAATCCATTAATGTGTAATGCGTTTTGAATACCCTGCCAATATGCCAATTGTTGCAATTGTTTTTATTTCCTTTAAAAACTATTATTTTTAATTTGGTATGACTTCAACCAACACCGTTGGTAAAGTCCCAAACCTCTGCTAAATGATCCATAATATATGTCACCGGAACTGCAAAAGCAGTCATTACATCTACCATCTGCATTCTTTATAGGACACCAATTTGTAGAAGTAATTCTGTTTAACAAGATATGCAAACATCACCCACAGTTATTGAGCAAACACACATGTAAAGCCTCATGTTTACCAAGTCAACAGTAGAGCCACAATGAGTATGTTACTTTGTAATTAAAGTAATTAAATCACCGGTTGCACTTACCAAGTCAGTTTTCCATTCAATAAAATGTGTGCATTTGTCCATATAATGTATTGTGTACACTTCATATTAAAATGTTTTATTAAATGTGTTGAGATTTAAAGGGATACTAAGATCCCACCATTACCAGCCATTACCAGTATGATTACCTGAGTTCCTACAAAAAAGTCTAAAATGTTCTTTTTTATATCTATCTATCTATGTAGCTATTTATCCATGATCTAATTCACAAGCTGATCTGCAATCTACATTCAACTGACTTTCTTAAGTTATTGCCATTGAAAAATACATTTTTTACTTAAGTTGTTTTATTTTCTTATATTCATAGCAGATATAGCCTTGCAACTAATTAGATATTCACCACTGTTTTGTTAAACACCTGCAAAATGCTAATATGTATAATGTTTTGACATTTCTACAAGATTAATAAGGGGTGTATATTCATAAAAAATGTTTTGTACTAATGGAAATGGGATTTGGCATAAATATATTCCACCCTACAAATCTGTTGAGGCCTATTGTTTCACATGGTCTATATATCAAAGTCCTCCAAATGGAAGTTTGGTAACAAGGTAAATCTGATTTGAGAAATATAGATACCCCAGGCACAGATACAGACTGCATGGTCAGTGCAAAGGTTATCTATCTATCTATCTATCTATCTATCTATCTATCTATCTATCTATCTATCTATCTATCACATACATAATAATAAAAAGGAGCCTGAGAGACTCTGACAATCTGCACGTCTGGCTCCTAAATATTTTTCTTGAAGGATAATGTATCTATATGAAGGGTTTCCTTACAGGCTCCTATGAATAGCCTGTCAGGCTTCTATAAGGCTTTTTGTCCATCTTTGTAATTACGTATATACTGTAAATAAATGTATATTATACTTTGCTGCTCAGAGGGAAATAAGACTCCTCTGATAATTAGACTTGCAATTCACTAGTATCTTACAATAGTTGAGAGATAATAAGGCTACAATTCACAGAATCTGCATAAATGAGCACAAAACAAAAACATTTGATTTTATATAGTGTGACTCTCAGGGTGAGCATTTGACAGTTTCCAGGACTACTCATAACCAGATTTTGGGCTATCATTAATATCCATGTTTTTTTTATAATTTTAAAAAAAAGGGAAGAGTCACAAATAATTCACAAAGGTTGTGAAGAGCAGTAATGGCAATTACCCAATAGCCTGCTTAATGAGTATACTCCAATATACAGGACTCTGGTTATTTACTGAGCTATGCCAGGGGCTGTGATGGGGTACCAATGGCGGCAATTTCATTTTTTTTCACAAAGGAAATGGAGCCCCTTGAGTTCCTGTAATGGTTAGTAAATCTCTGCCGTTACTCTCTGCCGTTATTTTGTTTTAGGACTATATCCTTTAACTGGGAAATTGAACCAGTAATGTATGTATTATATTTAAACACAAGTCTATGATGGCAGAGGAACGCCAGAACTAATGCTAGACATGTCTTTTGATTCTTGTTCATGCCTTATGAGATGGTTTACACGATACTGCCACTGCTAAGGAGACAAGTTACATCTTGTACAAAAAGTAGGGGAATGCTGGATTACATCACACAAAAAGCCATTGTTAAAGGAAAGGATATGAATGCACCTGGATTGTAGACTGTTGGGAACAGTAAATAGTGTTATGCATTAATACATTATAGGTAGATTACATAAATAGATTTGAAAGGTACAGTAGATAGATATAAAAAACAAATGAATGGATAAGCAGGTCAAATAACTCTGGATTCATTTGTCTGCCAGATGTATTTATTTAATGTTATCCTAAAGAGATTAAGAACGAGAGAGAAAGAGGTATATAGACTGATAAATTGATAGAAAGGGAGGCATATGGGTAGAATCACTCCGCTTCACAGGGGCTACAATGTGAGTTGCAGAGGCGACAGTAACAATTTTCACCCATACGTAATACATATCTCAAACTAAAGCCAAGCTACATCTACCCCCTAGATACCAGCGACTTGAAACATACCGTCCATGCTTGGACTATTCTTATTTGGTAAAGTAGACAACTTCTCTTTCATATAAGTAGGATTGTCTATCACAATGAGATATTGTGATGACTAGGATTAACAATAGGTTATGAAGAGGATTATAAACCAAACTATTTAGGTGGATGGAATAGACAGACTAGAAGGGCCTTTTGGTTCTTTAAACAAACTACATATATTATGCATTTAATGTATTTAATGTAAGGCCTAGATCATTTTACTACAAAAAAAACTATAGGTTTGTCCGTTGAAGTCTATTTACACACCTTTTAGGTAAACCTGCTGAGAACATTGTGGTCTATCTATCTATCTATCTATCTATCTATCTATCTATCTATCTATCTATCTATCTATTGGGAGTACACATAGTACTGATATAAATGGTCTTTAAAGAGAGTGGAACTTGCTTTTTGAGTGACAATGTAAGCTTAAGATAGACTTTCACTAACCCACCAGCAAAGTGGCCTGTGGGGGCTTGTGTTAACTAAACCAATGGAGAAGGGTTAATGTAAGCATTGAAATATTCCTCTGAAGAACACATCTATACTTAATTGAGTATTATTAAGCCATTTTTACTCCTCATCAGAGGCCTAAACCTGCATCTAATCCTATGATATGGCATTGCCATGGCAACGCTCTTTTGTTCTTATACACAATAGCACAAAGGAAATCATTAACTGTGATCTCTAAATACAGGGGCTGCTGTAACTTGCATTTTGTACAAACTTATTTTCTCTCAACCACATTTCAGAATAAAATCAGCATATTCTTTTTATTTTGCAAAAAAAGGGGCAGTGACCTATCACAGTATTGTGTGGTGTTATTATTTGGGTACTCTGTAAATAATGCACAAGTTATGGTGATTAAATAGGGAACGTATGTTATTCACTGACAGTTTGACAACAAGATTATATTTTATCTAATGGCTTTGGTTGGTGTTAAAATTACTGTGTAAAATCCTGGAAAATGTATGACTTAAATTTGCTTAAGAAGTTGGTAGGAAAAGGCATTATATATCTTAAGGATTTATACGATAGAGATAAATTGAGGGATTTTCAAGATTTATGTATCAATTTAGGGATTCCTAAGCAGTACTGGGTTGAATATATAAAGTTACGGAAAGTTATAACCGACTCTCCTTTCCATCTGGGAACTATAAGAGAGCTAACGGATTTTGAAAAGTTGCTGATTTCTGTAGATAAGACTCATTTATCTGCTAAGTGTTATAAGATTACTGTCAAGATGGGAAACCCTTTAACTGGAGAATGTGGGAGAGAGATATTGAAGTTACCTGGCCGATTGAAAAGTGGTATGCAGCTTTTGCCATAACTGCCAAATATATAAAAAATGGATCACACCGGGAAACATATTTTAAAGTCATCAATAGATGGCATATGGTTCCCCTTAAATTGGGGCAGATTAAGAGGTTCAGAATAACTTAAACTTTGTTGTAGACGGTGTAAACTAAGTGGGACCCACTTACACATGTGGTGGGAATGCCCTTATATACAAAGGTTTTGGCAGGAGAGCTTCAGACAGCTATCAAGTATATGTAATGTTTTTATTGAGTCTTCCCCAGAAATCGCTCTTCTTCACATCCTGGAGGAGGTATGGCCGTCGGAAGTTAAGGCTATGATAATTTTACTCCTTTCAATAGCCAAAAATCTGATAGCTTTAAGATGGAAGAATAGTGAAGTTCCAACATGGTTTGATCTTAAGGAGAGGTTGGGGAAAAAACACTTACTAAAATGTAACATCCAAAACTTAGAGGTAAGCCCGCAGATTAAAAAGAAATGGTCCCTATGAGAAAAATATAATAGACAAGAAATTCAATGAGTATTTTGATGATTGCTCTTACCTCGTTAGAAAGAAAGTCTTTCTTAATTATGGAACCTTATGGAAGGTGGGCTCCTCCCCCTCCCAGGACGTCTTCTCTCCCCACTGGATGTAACATTTTATGTATGTAATGTTTATTTATTTATTTGTCTGTTTATTTATTTATTTATTCCATACGCAATAGTTTTATTTGCAAATTGTATTTATTGTATATTTGGATGTATTTATTTGTATGTAAAGAAGAAAAAAAACGTATAAAAAAAAAATCCTGTAAAATGGAGAGGTATGTGAGAGAGGAGAGTGGGGAGAGAGAGAGAACGAGAGCGAAGAAATAAAGGGAGAGAGACAAGGGAGAATGCAAACTCTTCAAGAGCCTCTCCATTGCTGTTATTATAGAGTGAATATGTATTAAGATTTCATAACAACAAAAGTTCCCAACACGTCACACTTTCGTATTTTTGTATCCTACATCACCATATGTATATCAATGCAGACAGTAAATAGAATTATGTACAAGGAATAGCAGCGATCAAGAGACACTATGGAAAAAAAAATGTAAATATATATATATATATATATTTTTTTTTTTTTTGTTAAACTCATACTTTTTTCTACTTGTATAGAGCACAATTTATTATAACATAAATCCTGTTGAAAGGAATGGCAATGTTAGCTGCCATGTGCATATATATAAAACATTATGGGGGCATATTCTAAACATGGTGGCTGTAATGTGCATCTCTTGATTAACTTTGACCTATTTCCTATAGGGGAAAAACTGAGATCACACCCCTTCTCACTTTACTTCAGCCACTTGATTTCATAGTAAATTCCTGCATTTATATTATTCTATAGTGCCCATTTAGCAGAGTTTCTAAAGTTTAGACCTTTTCATAAATAGGAACTTTGGAATAACAAAGTTATTAACTACACTTTTTTAAACTCCTCTTTTCGACATTCTATATATGCAAAATTCAGGTGCTTTTGGGCTTCTCTTCTTTAACCTCCTCTATGAACCATAACAAAATGGTATTTCTTTCTCCAAACAGCCTTAACAAACAAAGTAACGCTATACGCAAGGCAGGTGACTTCTGTATTGTTCTTTTGCAGGCGCAAGACCTCAAGCTCTAGCACTTTACTCAACAACTTGGAGGCAGGATTGATAATTCAGATAACAACACTGAGCACGGGCTCATCAATAATTTGTTGGCTTCATAATTAGAGAGGCTTGGATACAAAAGAAACAGGGGCAGCATTAATTAATAGTTAATTTGCCTCTTTTGCAATCATGCTGGCAGCCGGCAGTCATTGAAGGAAAGAGAATTATTGACTGGTGCTTGGAAAAACGCTATTGTAATGTCCAGTTTATCTACTGTGTAACTGGAGGTGAACATTATTTTCAAACTATTCTGATGCAGAAATCCCAATAAACATGACATTTGTGATATTAACCTTAATGCTTTCTATTGAAAGTAAGTAATAATATGGCCACCACAAAGAAATAGTGTCCTTTAGTATACCTATTTTATATATAAAAAACATCTAGGAGAACATAAATTATTAAAACCACCACCTTTATTAGGTATGATTAAAATAAATCATCTCAAGTTCCCCTACTTCACAAATATTCAAATAACTTTAATTCATTTACAAGGATGCAATCTTCTGGAAAAGCAACAGAAAGAATCAGGTCAGAAAATAAATCTGAACCCTGCAGTAATACATACTTGCATGTAAAACTTAAACATATATACAATCTATTTATTTATGCGTCATATTGCTTTAGTAATTCCAAAATACCATATACAGTGCCTTGCAAAAGTATTCAACCCCCTTGGCATTTTTTGTGTTTTGTTGCCTCACAACCTGGAATTAACATGGATTGTTTGAGGATTTGCATCATTTAATTTACAGAACATGCCCACAACTTTGAAAATGTTTTTTTTTTTTATTGTGAAGCAAACAACAAATAGGACAAAATAACAGAAAAAGTCAATGCGCATAACTCTATTGTGGACAAAAATCTCTGACCACAGATTTTCTATTGGACTGAGGTCTGGGCTTTGACTAGGCCATTCCAACACATTTACATGCTTCCCCTTAAACCACTCAAGTGTTGCTTTAGCAGTGTGTTTGGGGTCATTGTCCTGCTGGAAGGTGAACCTCCATCCTAGCCTCAAATCACGCACAGAGTGGTACAAGTTTTTCTCAAGAATATCCCTGTATTTAGCACCATCCATCTTTCCCTCAACTCTGACCAGTTTCCCAGTCCCGGCTGCTGAAAAACATCCCCACAGCATGATGCTGCCACTACCATCATGTTTCACTGTGGGGATGGTGTTCTTTGGGTGATGATGTGTTGGGTTTGCGCCAGACATAGCGTTTTCTCTGATGGCTGAAAAATTAAATTTTAGTCTCATCAGACCAGAGCACCTTCCTCCATACATTTTGGGAGACTCCCACATGCCTTTTGCCAAACTCAAAACGTGCCATTTTGTTTTTTTTGCTGAAAGTAATGGCTTTCCTCTGGCCACTCTGCCATAAAGCCCAACTCTATGGAGCGTAAACTCTGCAGCTCCTCTAGGGTTACCTTAGGTCTCTGTACTGCCTCTCTGATTAATGTACTCCTTGCCTGGTCCGTGAGTTTTGGTGGGCGGCCGTCTCTTGGCAGGTTTGCTGTTGTGCCATGTTATTTCTATTTGGTTATGATAGATTTGATGGTGCTCCTGGGGATCATCAAAGATTTGGATTTTTTTTTTTTATAACCTAACTCTGAATTGTACTTCTCAACAACATTGCCCCTTACTTGTTTGGAGAGTTCCTTGGTCTTCATGGCAGTGTTTGGTTAGTGGTGCCTCTTGCTTAGGTGTTGCAGCATCTGCAGCCTTTCAAAAAAGGTGTGTATATGTAATGACAGATCATGTGACACTTAGATTGCACACAGGTGGACATCATTTCACTAATTATGTGACTTCTGAAGGTAATTGGTTGCACCAGAGCTTTTTATGGGCTTCATAACAAAGGCTGTGAATACATACACACATGCCAATTTTCTGTTTTCTATTTCTAAAAAATAGTTTTATGTATATATTTTTCTCATTTCACTTCACCAACTTGGACTATTGTGTTCTGATCCATCACATACAATTCCGATTAACAAAACATTGAACTTAAGGCTGTAATGTAACAAAATAGGTAAAAAGTCAAGGGGGGTGAATACTTTTGCAAGGCACTGTAGAAAAATGATCACAAACCAGGCTTTATTTGTACTGAGATCTGGAGGGTTGGTATTGTCATTCTCTTAACACTACATCCTTATACATTCAATTGCAGGTTAAAATGTTTAAAGGGAATTTTTGCGAGAAAAATGGTCATATGCTTATTTAAGTTCAATAGAATAAAGGCTGGAAAAAAGTTGGAAGAGTGCGGGTACTGAAGTGGCTTCTATTTAACAGTCACTTTCTATGCCATTATAGTTTTGAGAAAAATATTATTATTATTGTTATTTCTTATTTGTAAAGTGTCAGCAGACTTTATAATACTATATAAAGGGGTACTGTTTATAGGTGACACTAAATAATAGAATAGGCTAATACAAAATGAATAGAGGGCCCTGTCCTCAAATAAAAACTGTCATTCTAACAGGAAGTTGATTTCATCTTAAAGAGCATTCAAAATGGACTATACACTGTACTAGCAGTCACCCCCACCCCAGTAAATAATTCCTGACATATTCAGCATTGAAAGCGTGATTCCATATGCTAATGTGTATATCAATATGCTAATTTGTGGCTCGGAGTACTTGATATGGGAAAGGGAGGGAATCTAACTGCATGATAACCTTAGTGGGTTATTGTTTTGTCACCGGAGATAAACAGACTATAATCCTAATTAGCGTATTCAAGCAGTTAACTTGTCTTCATGAGCAGCTCATTTGGATAAGAAAACAGCATTAAAAAAATTATCAACTTATCAGTGACTATCTCAACCACTTAAGATGCTTAGTAAATTCTCCCCGATTAACACATGAGAATACATTCCCTGCAAAACGTATTAAATCTGGAAGAATGTGAGACCTAATAGTAAATAAATATATACTGAAGTATACTAATCAAATGGAAAGAGTGGTTAATAACCTTGCTCAGGTCAACTTTAAAGCTTCTTCATAAACAGGTACCATAGAAACAATAGGAATCAGGAGTAGTAACAGCCCTTTTTAACCTATTTAAAATATAGTTGCTGTTAGTAAATTAATCTATGTATTTACTTAGAAGCAAGTACGTTTATCTTAATTTTGTAGTAATTATGTCCATTTACCAGCATGTGTTAACACATTATCTGCTCTTCATCTGTTTCAACAAGTCTCTCCATGGTAACATTAAGATACTGCAAAAATATTACAATGTTGCCTCAAACACACAAGGAAAAGTGATTATAAATACAGTGTATTTAAAGGAGCAGAAGCTTCAGGACATTAAAAAGAGTGCTTAAGCATCTAAGGGTAAAAGTTATAGTCATATGGGCCATTTAATTCAGTATCCCGATAAAATAAAATCAGTTGTGCTGCAGCTGGATTTCCACAGTAAATAGCCACTGGAGAAAAAAAAACTAAAACTAAATAGAACAGTAAGCCCCAACACGATTTCTTTCAGTTACAGGCAGGCTAGCATTTCAATATGCAATCCCCAGGACATAATCAAACCTAACACAAGTCTTCCTCTAAAATGCATTCATGTCTATGGTTTATCTAGCTGCTAGTTAGTTACCTGCTTCCCAAACATGTGAAGTTTCTCCTAAAGTACTTTGTTCACCTGATGTGACATGACCAAGATAATTAATTCAGATATTTAACAGGCCACTTTCATATTTGCTCTTTATTTTTTAGATCCATTTAGTTCACAAGTATTTACTATATAGTATATAGTGTTGCTTGCATCATGCCAACAAATTTGGAAATCAGCCAGTAGCCTGGAAAAAGTAAGTCTACACCCCAACACCCCACCCCCCCAAAAAAAATAAAAAAAATAAAACAGTGACAAGTGTTCAAATTATTGAACAATTGCACTCATTTCACATGCCAGCAAGGTAATGCTTAAGATACTGCAAGTTCGACTCCAACAATATATGGACCAGGAACTACCAGATATGCAAGCCGGGTTTCGCAGAGGAATAGGCACATGAAATCCAATTGCCAGTGTCCAGTAATAGAAAAAGCAAGAGAGTTCCAGAAAAACTGCTACATAGACTAATCTAAAGTCTTTGACACTGTGGATCACAACAAAATGTGGCAAGTTCTTAAAGAAATAGGAGTACCAGCTCCTCTCATCCGTCTCCTGAGGAAGACTGAGCACTGTAGAATTGATGCCTTTGAATTGTGGTGTTTGATAAAACTGCTTCGAGCCCCTTGGACTGCAAGAAGATCCAATAAATTAATACTTCAGGAATTCAAGACAAACTGTTCACTGGAAGGTATGATCATGAGAATGAGGCTAAAATATTTGCCCATTTCATGAGAAGACAGAATTCCCTAGAGAAGATGCTAGGAAAGACAGGAGAAACACGGAAAAAGTGATGCCAGGAGCACAGATAGATAGTTGAGGTCACTAAAGGAATGAAAAAGAGCTTGAGGGAGCTCCGAGGGACAGCAGCTGACAGATGTGCCTGGCATGCTGCGGTCCAAAGTGTAAATGAGATGGACACGACTGAACAACAACAATATTATACAGATACATTTCAAAAACACACAGAATAATAAACTAAAAATGCTATGTAAATGCAAACATTGTATAATCACACCCTTGCAACTTTTACAAAAAACCTTTACAAAATAATTTAACAGTTTAAAGAGGGTGACATTTTACCTCCATAGAGTATAAGGTTTAATGAAAGCTAATGAAATGCCTTGCAATGGATGCCACAACTGACTTTGTATGGTATGCTGTAGTAAGGAATGTGCTGCAGGGCATACAGTACACAGACAAATGGAGCCATGGGAAGGGAGCTGGCACATCTTTGTGTATATATATATATATATATATATATATATATATATATATATATATATATATTCATTCATTCAATCTCACAATGAATAGATAGTAGATCACTTCTCTGTTTCATGACAATTTATCAAGATAATATTGTGGCATTTTGCAATTCATGTTTGTTCAAGATCCATTGCAACTGGAAATAATTACATTAGCCATCTTTTTTTTTTTTTTATATATATACTTGTCTTTCTAACTGGGGCTCAGTATGCAAATATGTGTGTCTCAGTATGCTAAATAGTGACTCAGGGCCTCATTCAATTGCGATTTGGCCAATTGAATAGTGCTCTAAATAAGCACATAGTATATTTTTTTAAAGAAGTTTTTAGTTAGTGAAAACCTTGCTTTTGGAAAGACTTTCACTAACCCAAAACTTCTTTAAAAAAAATATGTTATGTGCTTATTTAGGGCCCTATTCAATTGGCCAAATTCTAATTGAATGAGGGCCTCAGTATGCTAATGTGTGGCTTTGTATGCGAATATGTGGCATTTTATGCAAATATACGATAACTTGATTTTGAAGTAGCAAAAATCCTCTACCCTGTGTTATCATACAGTCAAATTTCAAACAATATATAAAAAAAAAAAACACTATTTCACAAATTACTATATTGCTTTGATAATACTGAGTCACAAATTAGCAAAATAATTTGCAGAGTAACAACCTTGTATATCTCACTCATTATTTATTAAAGAAACTAAACTACTACAATATCTAGCCAGAAATGTTATGGCTGAAATCTAACAGGGGTTCATATATTGCTGAAATTTAGTAGCCAGCCAGATTAGTTAGGGGCCAACCAGCCATTTACTAGGGGCCAAGTTATGGATTATATACAGTAATATACCGTTTAAAAGTTTTTAAAAAAAGTAGGAGCCAGCAGTAACATTGTAGTAGCAGTTGCTCCCTGGCTCCATGTACGTTTTAATCCCTGGTCTATGACATCCTCCAACAACTGTAAAACACCAGGGAACATATTGTAATGTCTTTTATTTTCTTCAAAAAGAAACACAGCTCTAAAATAAATCCAGAGATATTTTCAATGTATAATTTTCCATACTACCCTATACCACTGCTTTGGAAATTCTGCCTGTCTGCAAACAAAAGCCAACATATATTTGTTCACCTGATGTGACATGTCAACAGTGTATATGATTAACCTCACATATTATACTATCTATATCATGTTTACTACCCACTGAAAGATTAACCCCGTGGGATGCTGTAAATGTAACAAAGCTGTTACTTACTATAGTGGATCGTGCACTCCACCACTAACATAGAGCTATAGAGCTTTTGTAGTGAAGGGGCTTGTGTACTTTAATGAAGCTGTGAGTTATACCATGTAGAGCCACCCAAGATGGGCAGGTCATAGCAGAGAGGTCAGACAAATCACAGTGCACTGGAGAAGAACCCATTCCAGTATCTTGGATAAGCACAACCAGTGACATAACAACATATGTGCCTGGCGTGCTGTGGTCCATAGGGTCACTGGGAGTTGGACACAGCCGAATGATTAAACAAGCAATATTTAAAATACTCAACTTTCAAGCTCAATTGTCTAACACTTTTAATAGCAACTTGTTGTAATTATGTTTATTTATATGTGTAATTTCCTTTCTGCATCAACTAGGACCCTTACTGTGTCAAATTAAAGTGAGAGGTACGTCCAGTTCCTATGTTACTCTATGAAACCTATTTTTTTTATTTGAAAGTTCTCTCCACATTATGCTCTGTAGAATAAAACAAGAACTTGAGAAGCCCTTCTTACTAGTGAAAAATCTCTTATCTCTCATAGACTAATAACTTGAAGAAAATATTGCATTTTTTTATTACAATATAAGTTCAGAATTAAACTGGTGCCTGGATTCTGTTTGTCTCTGATCTAAGCAGATCATCATAAGAATAAGAACAAAAAAAGCAGATTACGTTAACTCCCCAAAATATTGCACTGCAGGAAAACAGGTAGAGGCTTGCAAGCTGGAACGCAAGATAAATAGGTTGTGCAATTAGACCAGAGGTGTGTTTCATTTTTCCAGGAGCATATTTGATCGTGCACAGTCACGAACAGCTCACAAAGGAACAGTAAAGCTCTGCAACCTTGCACCGCACATGTGTGTATGTGTGTGTGTGTGAACCAGGGCGCGCATGGCACAGTGTGTGTATGTTTCTGAGGTTTTTATATGTGTATGGGGGAGTATATGCATGTGTATATAGAGCGATCTAGTCGGACCTCATCTAGTATATTGTGTCCAGTTCTGCATCTCCAAAAGGACATTAGCGAAGTAAAAACAATAAAAAAAAAGGTTGGCTAAAATAGTGCAAGATCTAAAAGACAAAACCCTATGAAAAACTCCTGCCCTCAGTATATATAGCATAGAGGATAGAAAGAAGAAATATATCATAAGGTTTAATAAAGTTCAAGAGGGAAGTATCTTCCAGAAAAAGAGCAATGCAAGAACAGGAAGATGGAAGATTTAGTGGTAATGTGCCATCTTATAGAATGGGTAGTAGTTATGTGGAACAGCCTTCCAGTGGATGTGGTTGAGTTAAGGATTTGTATGACTGGAATAAGACTATCCTGTGATTTCATTAAGCCAATGGTTTATGGTTGATATAATGGATATAACAAACTACTTTTTATCCTTTTCTGCAATCATATCTAAGTTTGTATGTATATGAGGCAATCCAGGTATATGTGTGTAGTTTATAGCATGTATGTACAATGCAGTATATGTACAATGTGTGTGGTATAGTGCATATTTGTTCACACAGCAGTGTTTGGTGTAATATATGTATAAACAGTTTAGTGTTTGCATTGTGCAGTGTATACATGTGTATAGTGCAGTGTATATGTGTGTCTATAGTGCAGTGTATACATGTGTATAGTGCAGTGTATATGTGTGTCTATAGTGCAGTGTATACATGTGTA